>BLKR01009541.1:0-107485 GCA_011170035.1 Teleogryllus occipitalis
AAAGAGAAATATGAAAGAGTAGAAGTATTCAAATATTTGGGATCTCTCATTACTTCCACAAATAGTATAGAAATGGAAATAAAAGCACGAATGACCTAAGCCAATAAGTGTTTCAGAGCACTAAGATATGTATTAAGGAAAAGAAATATATATATATATATATATATATATATATATATATATATATATATATATATATATATATATACACACACACACCTCAAGATCCTAGTATATAAGACCAGTAATATTGTGCCGAGTGTTGGACATTAACAAATAGACTTGAATGTATGCTGATGTCCTGGGAGAGGAAAATCTTCAAGTGCATTTTCGGCCCCACATGTGAAAATGGGCATTGGAGGATAAAGAGTAATTTAGAACTCACCAATATGTATAAAACAACAGATATTGTTGCAGAAATTAAGGTCAGAAGACTACAATGGCTCGGACATCTATTACGAATGGAAGAAGAAAGAACCCCAAAAATTATTTTCTGTAAAGAACCCGAAGGAAGAAGAAAGAAAGGAAGATCCCGTTTAAGATGGCTGGATGATGTGGAGATGGATCTGAGAGTGATGGGAGTGAGGGGGTGGAGAAGAAAGGCAAAAGAGAGAAGTGAATGGGCATTGATCGTTCGAGACGCCAAGGCTAAACTTAAAGGGCCGTAGTGCGACAGAAGAAGAAGAAGAAGAAGAAGAAGAAGAAGAAGAAGCTACTTAACTTGTTACTACTTGCTGCTACTGGTTAAAAAGCAAAATACTCCTTTCATACTCAGAGGACATCGAGTTCGTTCATTTAAAACGATCGGTGAATTTCAATTTTGTAGATCCCCATAACGGTTTAGGCAATAGCGTTGACTGTATACAGACATGCGTACAAACAGACATGGACGCACTGACGTTTTACTGTCAGTTGATTTTTTGTCGATATCAAGGATCCACAAAACATTAATTCTGGCTAAACCACGTGTTAGAAGGTTATTTACTATATATAGGAACAGGATTTATCCACTTTTTCGTTACCAGGGCCCGACAGGAAGAGTTTTTCCGCCGAATATCCGCGGTTGTCCGACACACGATTACAATACACGATGTCCGACACACGATTACACTTCTTACATTTAGGGGCGTGAAAGTAAAAATCAATTACTATCTTACTTATCTTACAATACGAGTTATAATTATGCTTGGTCATGAAATGTGTACTTTGGTTAAACTCACGCATCATTACATTTCAAAACTGCGGAAAGAATGCTTGAGATTGTCTAAAACTAATAGTTGTTCGAGGAATTGTTAACTGCTTTAAATATGTTCTACATTGAAATTTCGCTTAAACATTGTACAACGTATATTCTGCTGATCACTTTTAATCTTTGGACCTACAATGCGGTTGACAGCTATAAATTGCCTCTGAGACTTTGCGCCATTTGAAAGACGTAAAAAATGTTAGGAAAATACTGACAAGAACTTGTTAACGAAGCAGCAGCTTTCAATAAAATAAAATATTGAAGTGACAGTGAAAATATGTATACATATTACGCAATGTAAACCACGACGACTTGTTTTTCCCAAAGAAATGGCTACATCGATTTCATAAAAATCGCAATACGTTTATCGTGGAAGGCGATAAACAGCATGTTGGACGTAATACTGTTGTTTCCAAAAATTAACTTTGATTAATGTCACACAAAACACCAATGTCACACAAAAACCAATGTAAGCATCTCGTTTGCAATGTTGTTTTCTTTCATTTGCACAAATTTGAAAACTCGCTCCTAACGTCGTTCGTTTTCAAAACATGCACTTATGGAATAATGCTTACCATTACAAAGTAACTGCTTAACAAATTTTTGTAGACCAGCATTATAAATGACCTTTTCGTAGCAAGAAATCGGACATAAAATGATTGATTGATTAATGATACCGAGCTAAGTTCATTAGTCCCGTAAGTGTAGTGTATGTTTTTTCATTGCGGGAGACGGTAGTGATCTCCCCCCCCTGGCTGGCGAGATCCGACTCCGACCTACGTGGGCTTACGGGATTTTCCATAAACAGTTTTTAGAGGGGCATCTCCCCAGCCGGGACAAGTTCTAAGCTCCCGACTGGTCTACCAACAAGTGCGATAGTGTAGAGCATGAGAGTGTGGATGTGTTTAACTAATGGGTGAAGATAAGAAAGAGGAAGGAAAAATCGCGCACGGTCAGTTTGTTAGGCTACTGCTCCGGCATTCGCCTGATGTTGATCGGAGAAACCACGGAAAACTACCGATCAGAGCAGCCGGCCACAAGAATTCTCCTACAGACCGGCTGAATTCGATCTAGCTGTCTTGGTAGGGTCGAAAATCCTGCGACCGTACCGGGAGCGGTGTCTCAGTGTACCAACTGATGTCATTGCAGCGCCTCTGATCGGGATTTCCGACAGGATTCGGCAGGATTTTCGACACTAGCTTTTCAGCTAGGTCGAATTCAGTCGTTGTCTGGAGGAGAATTCTAGCGGCTGGCTGCTCTGATCGGAAGTTTTCCGTGGTTTCTCCGATTAACACCAGGCGAATGCCGAACCAGCACCCTAACAAACGGGCTACGTACCGCGCACGATCTTTCTCTTCCAATTCCTTACCTTATCCACATCACTTGCACCTACACGTACACGCACTACACTACCACACATGCCGGGAGACCGGTCGGCGACTTAGAACTTGTTGATCCCCTGCGCCACCATTGACGGTGAACATAAAATGACATACGATGGCACAGATTATGAATATTAGCCGTGTATATCACGAATAAGTGCGTCATCATACATTCGGCAAATCACATCGAGCGAATTGTGGTCATCCGCACTTCCGGGCAGTTTTTTTCGCACAAAGGTCAAATACGCGTGATGTGAAATTGCAGGTAACAAGTCAAATTTTAAGTTTAGAAATCTTGTTTTAAAATTTAATATCGATCTGAAAATGGGTGTTACTTCACTTGAATTTGAAATGTATGGCGTGTTAGTACTAAAATTAATAATACAATTCAAATTCATGTGATGTCCAGCAATTGCTTGAAATGCGTGTCCGTTAATAAAATTTCGTTGATTATAATTATATGTGATGTATTAAGTTTTTAAATTTAGGTGTATATCATGATTTCCAACTACAATTTACAACATACTACATTCATGATCATGCAATTATATTTTCAGAAACATTTTTAATCCTGTGGTCAGAGACCAGATTCATTGACCCAGAAAAATGTAAATTTCCTTATTTTATTCGTCTTGAAAAATAAAGTACTAAATGACATCAAGCAATATTTTTCGGAACTTCGGTTTTGCTTACAGTGCATATGTTGTGTTTTTCTGTTGTAACTTCTCTACATTTGTTTCTTTTGTGCGATCAAACAACACGGGTGCAGCTAGTTCTTTTTTTCCTGGGGCTCCAGCAGACATTCGATTACCCTTCACGTCCCAATGGAACGCATATTCGACTGTACACTAGACACCAACACTCTCGCAGGTTCCTCGGATCTGAAGTCAGCAGAACGCAAGGCCCTCCGCGACAACACATGCATGAGAGAAGGGACAAACCACCATGCCCAAGGTGGGACTCGAACCCGCGACCCTTCGGACTGAAGCGTTGAGCCGGTACACGCTCTTAGCCACCTCGGCCACCCAGATCGGCTTAGTTGAATTTGAAAAGGCTAAAATGGCCAGTATGAGTAGTTAAAATTGACGATACTCTTCACAAGTCAGTAAGTAATGGACCCACCAAATCCAGATGAGATCTTCATAAATTATATTTGGAGTACTTTGCCACAATTACAAAATAAATCCATAAGGACTTGCAAATGTTAGTACTGAGCAAATTCGTTTTATTATTATTTTTCACTTATTTGAGGTCACTTTTCAACTACGAAGGTCCACATAGAGACCACAGTAAGTAACATGGGGGTGGTAACGGTAACGGTAAACGGACACACTCACACACACATTCCCCTAGCGAGATTCGAACCCGCAACCCTTCAGGCACGAGGCAGCTGCGGCTCTTCAGCGTTACCCACCTCGGTTATCCAGACCGTCCGCTGAGCAATTGTATTGATAGAAAAGAAGCAAACTAGTAGTTTAGTTTTATCTATTGTGTGTGGTTACAATGAGATGGTCTGAACAGAGATATGAATAAAAAGAAAGAAAGAAAGAAAGAAAGAAAGAAAGAAAGAAAGAAAGACGTCATTAGTATTGAATATCTAAAATTTGTCCTAGCTACCTATAACCCGATTACCGATACTAGATTGGGAAGGGAATCGATTTCTCATACACAAGGGGAAATCAATACCAAGTTCATAATACACTGCGCCAAATCCAGTAGAGCTAACCCCTGCCCTACACGAGCCATTTTCCCGCGTCCTTCATTTACCAACCCTCGTCACCTTGCTTCTTTGCTTCTCTGCCACTCGCTTTCTTTCGGCCCTGACATTCCTTCATTCACCCATTCAGTGCCTTCTTTTCTTCGCAGGTGTGTGCGCACCTTCCCACGGGCGCCGGGGGCGGGCGTGGGCTGTCGGGGGCGGCAGGGGGCGAGCGGGCCCGCGTACGTCGGGGGCGGGGCGACCGCATTGTTGTCGAAGCAATCAATAGCGTAAACGCCCGCTGTCGCGGGTGGTGTAGAGGAATTGCGAGCCAGTCCGCAGAGACCCTCGTCTGCGTCACCACACGCTCCAGCCACTTCGCCTGGGCTTTCCAAGTTTCCGCAGGCCATCAGGGGAAGTCGCTTTCGTCGAACAAATCGCTGCGATCAAGGGTCGGATATTGAGTTTTACTGCACGAGTGTTCTTATTTTGTTGCTTTTTTGGTCAAGTGGACGAATCCTATCGTGGAAGTTTTAGAAGTTTTCCGAACATCACATTTTATCGAGGAAGTGAGAAGTTTCAAGTTGAGTCCCGTTTCTACAATAGAAACACAGGGAATTATTTTACCTTGACGCTTGAGATGCATGTTAATTACGTAAAAAAGAAAAGTGTAATTCGCGAAGTTGTGATAATAGAAACATTTAATCGTAACGAGGATCTTAGTGAAGGAAATAGACATATTTTTTCAGGTACGAGATTCTAGTGATCTTGAAAGTACTTGTTAGCGATAAAGATCAGTGTAATCCAAAAGCATTGATCGTATGTCGCGTCTAACCACGTGTTAGTGCTCCGACGTAGTAGCTTACGATCATGTGCGTAGTACTGTTTGACCCAAAGGCCCTCTTCCGTGGGAGCGTAAAAAAGTAGGCCTGGCGGAGCCTTGCTCACGAAGGGGAAGAGAGCGATGTCAAAACTTTTCCCGTAACCGGCGAGAGGGGAGACCACTACTGTCTCGTGGATACCTGCAATCCTGCAACGGCGGAGAAGGGGGAAGAGGAGTTTTGGAAGGAGGCGGCGGCGGCGGCGGATGATGTTGGAAGGAAATGGGCTGAGGCGGTGGGGCGGGGGCGGCGGGTCGCGTGCGGCCGAGCCCTTGCCGTGTCGTCCCGCGCGCTCGCGGGCGCCGCTGTGCCTCCCCGCGGGAGCGTGGTCGCCTCCTCCGCCGCCGCCACCGCCGCCGCCACCGCCGCCGCCGCCGGCAGACGCCAGTGTGGCTACGCCCGTCCTCGCGGCAGCACCCGCTGACGCTTTCACCTGGCAGACGCACCTCGCGCTGCAGCAACCGCTGGGGCGCCCTCCCCTGCCAGGCCGACCTCGCAAGCCCGCCCCCGCTGCCGCCGGCGTCGCCGCACGCAGCTTCCCACTGCCAGGGCCCATGAAGAAGGTGAGTCAGCGGGGACGCTTCTTGGATCTTCGGTCGCGGGGTAGTCGGCGTCGCGTGATTCCTTGCTGATAACTCCGCGCCTCTCCATTCGGTAACTTGCATCCGGTTGGGAGTTTTCGGGCAGAGTTGGACTCGTGAACTCCGTCAACGTCTGGCGATACGTTTATTTAAAGATTCTTCACCGTTTCCACACAGAGCGCAATCGTTTACAGATACTCCTTGTGATGGCTGGCGTTGGATTTTGGAACCTACGTTTGGGTTCGTCGGTTAGACCAGCGTCGATTTTCCGTTACTTGTTTTCTTCTTGTGGCGTAAATTCGCCAATGTTATCATTGAGACGATGATATGAAGATATTTACTTCTTATTAATAACAAGACTACATTTTTCACTTTTTTCGCAAATATCGTCATTTGTAGATTGTAAATTTATCTCGTTTCCTCGAAGTATCATTTGACACAAACAACTTGTGACCTTTTGTGTTTAGGCGCACGTGAATATCGAAACAGACCCTGCCCAGAACTTTATCGTATTTTGACAATTTTGATTTCATCTTTCTTATTTTTCTTAATTTTTCAGATTGTTTCCAAACAATCAATTATAAAACAAATGTATTGGTTTTTCTATTTTAAAACTAGTGAATCAACAGTTTCATCATCATCGTTTCTTGAATATTTCGTCGTCGTTCTGTCGTCGTTCACGTGACCTTAATGAGTACGTCATAGAAAAACAATGGAGTGATATTCCCTGGGAAAGCGTCTGTAGGGAATGAAATCCCTTCGAATTGCCCGGTCGCCTCTTTCTTCCACCCACAGTTATCGCTTTTTAGCTTGCGTCAATGGTGTGTTTGCGCCTCATCAGAGCGATTGTTATGATTTGGACCATTGGAAGATAGCTTGGAGAGAGTAAAATGATACGCACGTCGGTTCCGTTTACAAACTTGGACTCTTACGACGAATACATATCACAATGTTTTGGTTTCATTTTTTGTAGCGTGGCGTTTGCATTTCCTACTGAAGATGATTTGTCCTAACGCCTTGCATTTTTGAGGCGATACATTTCAATGAATTAAGTGAAATATGTTTAACACGCATCTCCTTAATTTAATTCGTATTCGAGCATATTACCCTCAGCGTTAATAATTAACCTAAATTCAGAAATTCAGATGTTCATGTGATGTCTCATTTTATCAAAAATGATGACTTATTGTTATTTTATAGGTTCCAAAATTAGATGAATTGAGAGATCGTTCCATTTTTAATGGCATAAGTATACTAGTCGGAATGCGCGGCATACCTAAACTGTTCCTCCTCTTAGTTTTAACGCTCAACATCTACATTAAATACACTGTTGAAGAATACGTGACATTTAGAAATAATCCTGTCTTTTAATATTGGAGGTGTCTAAAATGTTCAAAAAGTATTTAAACTTTTGCATCTTTCAAAATAGTAGAGGTTTTAATCAAAATCGTAACCACACCATTTTTATAAACACATTCTTCTATATTCTAGTAAAGCGTATTTTAAAAAATTTGCAGCCAATTTTCAGAAATTTTTGAAAATGTCACAGGGGTTTTATTAAATCCACCCTCAAAAATTAATATATCGTAATTCTTCCGGGAACGACACAAGTAAATATTTCTTCATACCCCCCATTATACCACCAAAAATTAAAAGATTGTAATTCTTCCCGGAATGACACAACTAAATATTTCTTCTGAGGTGTTTACCAATTTTTATATCAAAAGCTTATAATCTGAGGAAGCGGGGTTCATCACCTTTTTTGTTAATCGACATAATAAAAACACAAAGAATTATACGTAAATGTTCTAAAGACAACAAATTCGTACACCAATATTTTGGTAAATATCTGGGTTTTCATGAATAGAAAACCCATTTACTTCTGAGTAGCTGAGATTATATCTGATCATCATTGTTATGCACAAAATGTTGAGCGTTTTATAGCTGTCCATAACATTTCTCCTGCACGTATTTCAGGTAGTATTTTTTTCTTATTTAGAGCAACAAAACATAAGAATAAATTTCAAATTCACTCCTCTTCTCCGCAATAAAATATCGTGAATACATACATTATGGTTTCAATTTTTTGAGTTCTACACATCCTAAACTGTTGTGTAGGATGAGATTGAGATCCCAATCTACAACGAACGTGAAATTAAAAATTTGAAATCTAATTGGTAAAAAAATATGGCAGGTCCACTGGAGAATTTAAACATAGACTTCAATTTATTTTATTCTTTGATGTTATCCGTCCGCGGTGTTTTTACTAAGAACCCCAATACTAAGGACCCCATACTTCGGCGGCCCGGTGTGATGCACCGGTTGTACCAGCCTAGCGAAGCCCTGATACTAAGGATGAACGAAGGATACAAAAGAAGAGGAGAAAATGTGTAATTTACATAATTTGTTGCTCTATATCAGAGAGAAAAACCACCGTGAAATAGTATTTTTCTCTTTTCGGGGGTTGTTGACAGACTCAAAGATTTGACATATGTTTCTCTACGTATATCGATGCACTGAATCCGAATGTGAAGCCAAAATTGCGCCATCGCCCTCGTTTTTTTAAGTGCGAAAAATCGTCGTGAAATTGTAACTTGTAGATTTCACGGTGGTTTTTCGCTATTAAAAAAGCTAGAAGGTGGTGGCACAATCCTTCCTTCAGATTCAGATTCAGCGTGTCGACCTACATAGAGAAATGTGTCAAGTCTCGGGTCTGACAACTTTTGGATTCTGTAAAGTATAATGCCACAAGACATCAAAACCTAGAATGTTCATTTGTTTTCCTTGGTTTAAAAAATCTGGAGGGCGGTGGAGGTATTCTGGCTTCGGATTCGGATACAGCGCGTCGGCAGACATAGAGAAGCATGTGTCAAGTCTTTGGGTCGGACAGCAACCCCCAAAAACAAGAAATAATACAATTTCACGGTGGTTTTTCTCGATTCAAAAAGAATTGGAAGTAGTGACACAATTCTCGCTTCAGATTCGGATTCAGCGCGTCGATATACATAAAGAAACATGTTTCAAATCTATGGATCTGACAATTTTATTTTGAATGCCTTTGTTATCAAGCTCATTATTTTTTTGTAATCAATGGAATCTTGATTAAACCTGTCAATCCCCGGTTCTTATTCGGCTAGAGCCCCCCAATCGACCTCTTGATCATTATTGACGCCCTTCATAATTTCGTCAACCTCCCGGAGGTCGATACGTCTCGTTGAGAATCCCTATGATAGTGTTATGGGTAACTGACACATTCGTCATCCATCCACACAGACGTCTGATATTTTGGTACAAAATTGCCTGTGTCTGCTTACCATCTGCACCAATCTTAATCATATTTGGATCAGCACTAAGATACCTTAATTCTAACGTCTGTGCAAAGTTAGTTTCACAGAATCTAAAGGAGGAGTTTATTACCAAAAATTCGAGACAGTATTGTTGAGATGATACTAATACTTTTCCGTGTTAACCTACTTACTCTTGTATTATAGTTTACGGAGAAAAAATAAAAATGTACGCCGCTACAGACGAAGGTACGATAATATTCTGTATTCAGCGTCAATTACTTTTCGCTAGTTCATGATTAATTAAGGATGTACACATTTATAAAATGACAGTTCCTATAAAAATAAAACATTATAGACGAAAGTAACTGCTGGTACCACAGGTATACGTCTAATGAGTGAGAAATGTACGAGTTATAAAGGGTATAGCTGAATAAGACGGTGAAACGTGTCCCCAAACCAAATCGATAGTCGAAATGCTCATATGAAAGAGAGTACAAAATGACGTAGATTCACAAAATTTTAGCCTCCTAGAGCGATGTTGCAGAGATACAACGAGAAACGTGTTTTCCATGTTTTATTTTTTCTCAGCATCTATTGCGTGCATCAGGCTAAAAAAAATTGCAGAGACAAGGAAATATAGTTCGAAGGTTTGAAGGTATTTTTGTAAACGAATTTTGACGCCAAATTCATAAAGAAAAAAACAAATAAATTTTTGGAATCAGTTTTCGACGTGATAACGTCGGAGTACTGTCTCAATCCCCCCCCCAAAAAATGGGTCTTATAACATTCTATAACAAATATTTTTTCAGATTTTTAAACGATGTGGACGGTAGGGAAAAATAATTAAAACCATTTTTTTCAGTTTATACATTTGAAATTCGCGCCTAACTGTGATTGTAAAAACGGTCTAACAGTCTAATTTAAACAGATTTAAACTCAACATAAGAACTCGAAATCATATAGGTGTTTTATCGATTATGTATCAAACTCAATCGGAATATTCTTGGTGGAAAGAGATGGGTGGTCTCTTGCGCATTCGACTTCAGCCAATGAGCTTCAGGCACCATTGTGCGTCATAAAATTAGCGTGAATTTTAAATTCCAAAATTATCAGGTACAAGCCATTGAAACAGAAACAAATAAGTATTTTTTTAATATTACATCTTTTATTGCAATTACCCTTTCATCGAGTTATTTTTGGTCGGTCACCGTTGAAAATTATCCATTTATGCCACTTAAAAAATGTTTCTCAACACTTCTTGCATTCCATGAAACATGGGGGTCGACGTCTGGTCTCGCTTTTTAAATGAAGTTATCGCATGGTTCGTGACGGAAGCAAAAATAGGTGCACTGGAGAAGCCCACTCACCTCTTTCCACCATGGGAAGATCGGATATCGGATATTGTCAATGTGCGACCGGAAGTGTCACCCTCGGATGCTGCTCCCACATAGCTGCGATCATTTAAACACACATTTGGCACACGATAGTTACTCGGCAAAAATTATTAAACAGGTATTTTTAAATTGAAATTTAAAAAAAAAACAGAAATTTTGAGTAGACTGTTTGTAAACAAATGCGTGATCTCAGTTACTGAAGAAAGTGGCAATGATTAATTGTCTATGATTGTCTAATTGTCAATGATCAACTACAACTAAGTAATTTGATTTATATTATAAACATAAATGATTAAATAAATCAATTTGTAATAAATGATTAATATACTGAAACCTCAGTTAATTTTATTTATATTAGAAACAATAGATAAATCTAAAAACAAAAGGGGGTTGATAATTGAATTTCGAGAATATAAATACTTTTCACATAAAACAATCATTTGTCAGCCAAAAGTTCCAAATCATTCTGGTAAGCAAGACCTTTCAATAATTTTAATGTTAACTCTTTAAACATTGGTTTAACAAGTTTTTCCATTCACATTTTGCCACGAATTTTAAATGTTTAAACTGAACTAGAGGTGCTACATAATGGCACGGACTTTCTCGTAGTAAAGTTTTCTAATTTCCTTTTTGTGGATTGGTACTGTACAGTCTTGCCCCTCCTTCTTGCCTGTTGTCATCAATCACCCAAATTACATTTTTTGAAATTTTCTCAATTTTTCAATTTCCAAGTAGTAGAACTCAAATATTAATTTAAGAATATTAAAAAATGTTAAAACCTCTACCTAAGTAACAATTTTTATTGAAAAACTTGGAGCCGTTTTTAAGAAAATGGCGTTAAGTGTTACTGTAAATGCGAAATTTGAAGCTCTTTTTTTCAGAGGAATATATTGAGTTTTCGAAAAACTTCATTTGAAGTCATTTGACGCACTTCCACTCACAAATGTAATAATGTATACAAATACATTGAAATGTGCGTATTAAGGGTGTGAGAGATATTTTTAAAAAAATTATATTTGTGTATTTTTTTTTAAACATGAGTATACCAAAATGAACTTTATGTCATATTAAACAGTGCCATTACCACTACCTCTTACAAAAGTTTGAAGAGTAAATTTGGATCCATTTTTTAGAAAATGGCGTTCGAGCGTTTCTGAAAATGCGGGATTTTGAGTTCATTTTTACTGAAAACTGTTGTGTTTTTGAGAAACTTTATTTGACATTTAATTTAAATAAAAGCATATATTTTCATAGATATAATACTGTGAAGAAATCGCCTCTAAAGTTAGTATTACCGACGTGAGAGACAAGTAAAAAAAATATTTTTTTGTAATTTTTGAAAAATAAATGAATAGAGAAATATAGCGTTTAAGTTATCGTATAGGGCTTGTTTGGCACTAACAGTCAAAAAAATTTAAAGAAAAAATTTGGAGCCGTTTTTGAGAAAATCTTGCTTTTGTAATTTTAAAAATTGAAAATATCGTACGCACTGTTGAACGAAAACTACTAAAAAAATTAAAAATTGACATGACCGTTATGAAAGAACTATTAATGGACCACAAATTTCATTTGAAGGAAATATTTGTCTTAAATTTGGTAGTTGTATGAAGAATCCGAAAAAAATTCAAATTTTGGCAATTTCCGAAAATTTAGAGTTAACCGTGAAAATCGGACCTATGCCATTCTAAGTATATTTTATTCTATACTTACAAGAAATTTAAAGAAAAAGTTTGGAGCAGTTTTTTGAGAAAATATTAAATATGTTCCTAAGCCTCATGTAAAGAACCCTCAAGTTTTAAAGACTGTTTTTCAAAATCTCAAAGCTTCAACTAGAGCCAGATGGACAGGGGTTTCTTCAATTTGGAAAAACGTGTGTGTACGTGTGCTTTAGGGGCTGGTACTGTTCACAGACGGACCAACGGACGGACGGACGGACAGACGGACGGACGGACGTTTTGATAAAAACACCTTTTCGATATCAGGGGACCCCAAAACGTGTATTTTCGTTGAAATCTTGAAATCGATTTTTCGCAGCATTACATAACTTTCTCTATACTACGCATTATTCCTTATAAATGTATCTATACGAGAAAGTGAAAATGGTTTTAATTATTTTTCACGGCCGTCCACATTGTTTAAAGATCTAAAAAAATATATGTTATAGAATGTTATAAGACTCATTTTAGGGGGGGGGAATTGAGACGGTACTCCAACGTTATCACGTCGAAAATGAATTTCAATTTTTTTCTATATAAATTTGGCGTCAAATTGGTTTGCAGAAATACCTTCAAATTGAACTATGTTTCTCCGTCTCTGCAATTTTTTTCAGTCTGATACACGTTTCTCGAATCTCTGCAACAGATTGCCCAAGGAATCTACGTCATTTTGTTTTTCTTTCATACGAGCATCGCGATTATCGATTTGGTTTGGGGACACTTTTCACCGCCTTATTCGACTATACCCTTTGTCTGTAATGTACGAATGTTCTATCAATCTTGTTACCAAGTCGTGCTTTAATGAGAGTTTTTATTTATTTATTTCAAAATAAAGGTAATCCAAAAACACTTTATCCTACCGTAACTCAGTACCTCCACAAATATTTAACAAACAATTATTGTCAATGTTGAATTATTTTCTTACACACACACACACACACACACACACACACACACACACACACACACATATATATATATATATATATATATATATATATATATATATATATATATATATATATGAACGTCAGAAAGTCGGACCGCCAATAATCCGGATTCGATTCTGGGAACAAAAAAATTGCATTAACTTCATGTATGGAATATTTGTTTAAAACAATTAAAACTTAGTTTTATTAAAACTATTTATTTTGTTAAAAACTATTTATGTTATACTATATGGACATAGCAATATTGTTATTTAAAAACATAAACCCATTACCCATTACCACCCTTGGTAACCAGAAAAGTTGACAATTCTTGCTTTTATACGTAGTAATTTACTTCCTCTAATAGTCTGTGCAGTCAGAATCCATGTGTTGTGGGCCTTTGATACTGAAAAATTAATTAACGTGCGGGTATATGTCCGTCCGTCCGCCCGCACGTACGTGGTTAAGTGCCCTTATGAATATGGCACAGGTTTAGTTTTCCTTCAAATATCTAATTGTGTTATTCTTGTTCCTAAAAGTAGTAATTTCTCTTCCTCTAACATGTGTTCTCAAAATCAACGTTTTATGGTTCCTTGCCACCGTAAAGTTGGCTCTCAGCAAATCATCTGCGTACAGTGTCCTTCTGCGTAGCCTAAACGATTGGTTTGGCCGAACTGGAGGACCTTCGACCCCCCCCCCCCGGAATTTTGATTCTGCAGGATATCTTAAATGAATCCTCTACAACATTTTTCAAATTATCTTAAAAAATCACGTTTACAAATATCAATTATCTTGTTTTTTTGGAGAGAACGAAGTATGTTTATAAAGATTGCACAAGTATGTTTATAAAGATTGCATTTGATGAACTCTGTGTACTGTCGAAAATTGCAGATGTTTAAAAGTCCAAAACTTAATTGATGCTAGAGTATGTTCCTTAATTAAAAACCGTTCTTCAAAATTAGATCTTTAATTATGATCACATTTTTTTAATTAGTAGTTTGGGAATATCTTTTTTATTTTAATGTGAAAATGTTTAAATGTTTTCGAACGTGTCACGCATCTTTAATGTTGAAGCTAGAGATTCATTTATCAGTGCTATTTGAGGGGAGTCAACGAGTCCTATGTTGTCCATGTTAAATTGATCATCTTCATATTCTTTTTCTCAGGAAGTATTCAAATAGTACATTATGAAAGGATGTTGAAATGATGGATATTAATACACGAGTGTGATATTACGATACGAGTGAGGTACGAGCGAGTATTGTCAACTTCACACGAGTGTATTAATACCCATTACATCTAGTTTCATACGGTACTTTTTCTACGACTTTTATAAGTTAAACTTTTACATTGAATCGTTTCGTGGCAGTTGATGTGCAGGATTCAAAGCCACCTAGCGGACAGCTACCCTACCTGCCGCTGGTGACTTTGGTTTACCAGTGCGAGAGAATACAATAATTCCGAGATCACCACTTTCGCTTTTCCTCTTATTTCTGAACGTACCAACTCCTCCTCTGATTCACTAGACATTTCAAACTAAAGAATTGGCCGGTTTGAAAGGACAAACACACGGCAACAACATACAACACACAATAACTTGCGTTCTGATCTTAACGTCAGTCAAATGTTCCCTCTACCACTAACAATGCGCTAGTCAAATAGAATCAAAGTGAAATTACGATCCAATTTATTTTGTATAATATTCCACAAAGAAATTACTGATAATAAAACAAATTAAAACTGATAAACATAATATAACATTGAATGCAATTTTATTATACCCAATCGAACAAAACATTTACTAGGACGATTCTCATATATTAATGAAATCTCAATACTTGGTTTGTAAGCTTCTCTATGATTGGTCAAGAACGTATATCATAATGAAATCTGTATCGTAATGATTATCATTATGTAACAGTTTGGAGCCATTAAATGACAGAATTATACAATGAGTGTGAAAAATTCTATTTTGAAATTTGGTATTAGAATAAAATAACACTATCCACACATACTGTAGTATATTTATAACATTTCTGTTTTTAATAATAATTTTATGAAAAAAATAATAAATGTCCAATATTTGATACAAAAATTTGATTTTATCTTAGTATAGCTTTGAGATTTTTACAGTTAAATTGATAAATCTACTACAGTACCTTTAATGTCTATATTTTAACCTTCTGTAGAAATTTCATTGTCATTACTTGAGTATATTCTGAGAAAAAAGAACATTCGTTCAAAAAAGTGGCTTTTTTCAGAAACAAGCTTTAAAGTTAGTCAAAGGAAAACTTAATTATCCAGTGATACCTCCAAATAACTATACATAATGTCCTCTAAAATCCTTAAAACTATTAAAACATACCCTAATTTATTACTAATACTTTTTTATGATGCTTCAGAAACATCATTTAGGTTTTCTTAGAGGCACTTTGAGGTGTCTCGTTCTGCTCTGTCTAATTCAAGGTCTAACCTATTCTCTGAATTTTTATTCCATAAATCTTCGCTACATACTTATGATTTCCTGGTGTGTTTATTTCCCCATAATTTGAGTTTTGCGAACAATCGGTTGCTTCTAGTATTTTTTTTTCACAACAAAATTTAGACACCTTATAAGAACAACAGAGAAATACGATTACCTACTCAATACAACGCGTGAAAACAAACAAATACATCAGAACAATCAAATTAAGTGCATCCAACCTTTGAAATAGAACGTTCCGAATAAGGTAAACCAAACCTTCTAGATGAATTAGTTTCGAAGTTGTACCTGTTTAAAACTTTGCATGTTAAACTCGGCAGCCATTTTGACAGGTGCAGACATTGAAACAAAGTCATAAAAAACGCGTTATATAATATACAACAGTATAATTTATACATCAAATTGTTCGGGAGACTCCTAATAATTAAATTAAAGTAAATTCTAAAAATGTCAAAAGTTGCAAATTTTTCATGTTGACTCCCCTTAATCAGTATTAGATCATTAAAATAATTTCATGTAGTTTTTTTTCTATAAAAGATGTAGTTTTTTTATTTTGGGGACATTTTCTAAAATGTCAGTGTGAACAAAGCACAGTTCGATCGCCGATAATACATACGCACTCTTTCTCGCACTTACTTTTTCTAACAAGTGAAAGTTATGTAATCGTGCGCCCGAATACGCTGAATTTTCGTCATAAAACTCTAAGTCCCGTCCCGGTAACGGAAAAGTGGATAAATCCTGTTCCTATATTTATTAAACTACTTCCTCTAATACGTGGTGTAGTCAGAATCCATGTTTTGTGGGTCCTTGATACCGAAAAATCAAATGACGGCAAAACGTCTGGCGCTCTGCCTGTCCGTCCGTCTGTCCTTCTATGGTCAAATCTGTTGCAGTATACTTTATTAGGTATTTTATAAACAGCGTGACATCGTGTTGTGGTATTTGTTTGTATAGCAAAAGCAAATGTAGTAATTCTAAAGTAACTATGTACAAGGCTCTTCACTTATTTGATTGTATTTTCTAACTGGTGGACAGAATAAATTCTATACGTTGAATTGTAACCTGCGTCTTACTCCAATGTTATCCGTAATTGGCTCGAATACCGTAGATATCAAGTAAGAAAAGCTAGCGCGTAAACCGTTCGGCCGATTTTCTCCAAAGCTGATATTCCCCGATCGATCTGAACGAACTTACGGCTTTGGGAGATTCAACTGGATATTTTGATTTTTGAGGGTACTTTGCATGAAGCCTCAAAAATATTTGCAATATTTTTTCCAAATTGGCACCAATTTTTTTTATTAAACATTGTCCGCGGTTAGCGTAAAGGACGCTTAAGAGATTGCAGGTGCATGCCTCATGTACGTTGACATCCAAGATTTCTCAGACTTGCAAAAGTGCAATTTTTTGGGCAGCTTCGTACAACTATAATATTGAAGAGAGATTTTATTCGTTAATGAAATCTATACTTTAAAGACAGATCATGAATTAAGGTTGCGTTCAATTTGTATAAAATGAGTAGTTTTCGTGTAATTTTGCGCGAAATACTGGCAATTTCATTTTTATACCGTTTTTCCCAAATACTGTCCCAATTTTTTTTTAAATTTTATCCTCATATGTATTAAGGGACAGTAAATTTTAGCCTCATATGTATCAAGGGATGGTGTTAGTCCCATTTTCGATGATCTTTTTTCAAAAATTGCAAAACATTTCAAAACAACAAAATTGACTATAGGTGTTTTTGACTGAGACAACTTTCTGTTGGAAAAAATAGCTCTTTAAAAAAGGTTATGAACAATTTATTTTTAAAAATAGTAGATTTCGCGTAATTTGTGCCTGAAATTTATGAAATTTCTATTTTTCCCCCAAATCCGCTCCATTTTTTTTAAACTTCTTCCACGGATATAAATAGGGCTTAAAAGAATGGTGCGGGTTTTAGTTTCGTTGAACTTTCTCAATTTTTGAAAATTGCAAATTTAGAAATAATGCGAGATAGTATGTCATGATGTAGCATCACTAGTTCTTAACCTGTTGTCTTCGAGTGGAGCAAAGTACGCTCACAAATGGGATGTAAGTAATTTGTCATTAAAAAATTCGAAAATTGTAAATTCGTACTTTCTGTGCACTTTCGATGAAGAGAACCTTTCACGAGAAGGCTGAAGAGTTAGTTTAATACATTTTTCGGTATTATAATACGAATATTACATATCAGACAGATGAACTGAGAAAGTACATACTGCTCCAGCGTTTTTAAAAATAGGCCTATTAGTAATTTTCGTGTAAATGTCTCTTCGTTCAGTTCGCAATATGAAATGGTAACGCCGCGACACGGCAATTTGTGAAGAGATTGAAGGAATATCATTGTTAAGCGACAATGTTTCTCGTTGTATAGAAGGAAGGATTGGATTGTTGAATTTTTGTTGACGTATAAACTGTAAAAGAATCAATTTTGTACAAAAATTTGTAGACTGTTGCAGATAAAATAAAGTAATAAAAGATTATTAATTTTTATGAATTCATTTATATTCTTCTGCAGATTCGTAATTAATCTGAAGTTGGGAGCTCTCTTTAAAGTAATAGAGGCAATCTATGTGTAAATTATTCTTGTCTGAATAATATTCTTCGAATAATGTTACAATTGTGATTTAATCGTAAATGTTTTTTTTTGAAGATGAATATGAAATGTTCATGGCTGCCTATGTAATTACGACCCTCATGCGCTATTTTTGTAAATGGATTTTGAAGTGTTGAGTGGGATGTTTTAGTATGGTCAGAAACTTCAGTATTCCAATATTAGGTAACCGTTGGTAAAGTGAGAAAATATGTGCCATTAGTTTACGTAAATGATGTCTACCGGCCATTTATCGGTTAATTTCTATAATCCGGACAATTGGATAATCGGAAAGGGGTCCGGCCCCAAATAATCAGGATTATCTACGTTCTACTGCATTTCATTCTATTGGCTATTTTAATTGTTATTGAGAGCACAAATGTTTAAAAAAGATAATAATTATGAAGTTCAAGTGGCCGTGAAGGACTTCAAACAAATTTAGAGAGAACGAGTAAACTATTCCCACCTCTCCTTCAGAATAGATTTTGTATTTTTAGTGTATTTGATGGAGCGTATTCGCTGTTGAATCTTTTAACTGTCGAACTCAGATAAGCATATTTTCAGAAACAAAGAACAATCCAATATTGCAACGGAATTACAATAAACAAAACACGAGCAACTGGCTCTCATTCACACCCTCACTTATGTCTCTTTGCAAACGTTGACAGATTTGGAAATATTTCACTGGTCGGAATCAGTCTGGCCTCGTCACGCGCACATAACGCGTGTCTTAAAAACGGAAGTACGCTTGCTACCGTGACCCCCTGATAAGATGCTGATAACTCTTCGCAAATCCGTCGACCGAACAAGTCACGGGCGATCGCCCGGGAACATCCTTGGGATTTGAACTCGCGTCTCGCGATTGAATCCACCTTCGTGACTAGAATGCGGCCGGAGACGGCTCAGTTCGTGGTCGTCAGAGTTCCTCGTGTCAATATTTTGCGACGGCCTCTGTGGTTCATTGCCCCTGCCCTATCGCGAGGTCGCGGAGGAGGGGATCCAGAAGCACGCATTGGGGGCGACCGCCTCTGAGGACGCAGCGTCCGATGGCTGATAACGCAGCTTGGAGTAACGTGCACCCGCCGTATGGGTTCGGAAGCAACTCCGTCGACTCTGCAGTATTTTTGACCCGCGGCAGTGGCGGATTTTGATACTAGCTGAATAGCTGGGTCGAATACAACAACTGAGAAGAATTCTAACTGCTCCAATCATTAGTTTTACGAAGATCTCCGATCAATACCAAGGGTAAAGCCGAAGCTGTACCCTAACAAAGGGGCCACGCGCGCGACCTTTCCTTCTTCTTCCTTCCCCTATCCTCCCTCGGTACTTACACACAAACATGTACTACAGAGTTACACAAATCGAGAGATCAGTCGGGAGCTTAGAGCTTGGCCCAGCTGGGGCGGTGACCGGCTGGGGCGGAGCTCCGTTGGGGAGGGACATGTTCGCCGGCGCCGGATCTCACGGCCCAGCGGGGGAAGATCACCGTCACTTCCGGGATATAACATGTATTGCACTTAATATAATAATGAGCTGAGTAGTTGAAGCACCCAGAAGCAGCAAATACTCACTCTTTGTCAAAGGCTTACATTGATTACAAGACCTTCATTTAAAAGGTTTCATTTAAAAGTTATTCGTTTATTCTCGAGAAATAAAACTGTGTTGACTGAGATATTCTACATTTGAAAACGGAGAGGAGCGTATTATCTAATTTGATAAGTTAACGAAATTCTCGAACAGATGAGAATTTTAGGTTTAGCAGCACTGAAAAGTAGTTTCGACAAATTATTTGGAAGTAACGTTTAGAAAAGCTAACCGGTAACTAGACACTTTGGCACCGAATGTTTCTTTCCTCCTTCGTTTTCTTTCTATCCCTGAGGACCAGAGTAGGTCTGATCACTGGCAGCAGGAGCCCTTGTACTAATATATGCGAGATACATTGAGTGCCAAAACAGAAAGTGTGCAAATACAATGAGCACAATAATTTTAATGTGGTCTAAAAGAGAAGATTTTTTTATTTCTCTCTCGCATCGGTAATATTTACATCACCATCTATTTGTATATATCATTGCATTTACGAGTAAACGTACTTCAAGTAATGTCTTATGAAGTTGGAAAACTTAAATGTTTTCTGTGAAAACGAGCTCGAAATTCCCTATTTTCAGAAGCTTTCAAACGTCATTTTCTCGAAAACGGATCTAAATTTTTTCTTTACATTTTCTGGCCGGATAGTACCAAATGAATTGAATAACATGGCATTAGTGCCCATTTCATGTAGTAAAAATAACAGAAATGTATTTTTTTGAAATATCTTTCACACTGTTAATATTTACATTACCAGTGATTTTTATACATTATTACATTTGTGAGCACAATAGCTTCAAATAATTTCTTGTGAAGTTTGTCCAAAACGCAAAAGTTGTGGGTGAAAATGTGCTTCGAAATCCGCATTTTCAAACGCTGAAACAACATTTTTTCAAAAATTACTCCAAATTTTTCACCGAAAACTTCCATGTAGAACGAGGTTTTACACTTCTATAATTTTCTTAGAGTAAAGTTTCATTTCCACCATTAGGGGAACGAAAAATTGAGAAATTGAGGAAAAATGTAGTTTGGGCGGTGAAAGATGGCAGATGGAAAGAGGATGGGACAACACCGAAAATCTAGCCCACACCAAAGACATTTGGAAACGAACTAGTACGAGAAAATCTGTGCCATTTTGTAGCACCAGTAGTTTAATAATATATTTCTTACGTTTTTCTCAATTAAAATTATTGATGTTTCATTACACAATCAATACACTCAGCGCTATTGTTTTTTCTTCGAATTTTTTATATGATCTAACATGGCTTAGGTTTTTGAGGTTCAATATTGACCATTAAATGTAATGACTGATCACTATATATTGCGTTCGTGCCAGTCGACCTGCTTAAACAAAATAATCGATAATTTATCATAAAATAACATTCTTTTTGTTTAATTTGTTGAATAAATATAATTTTTGACGCATTGGGAACTAACTTGTAATTTATTGTTTTGAGATGAAAAAGAATAATTTAAAACTTTAATTATATTGTGAGCTCTCGACCATTTTCACTTAATTTTAAGTTGTTTCTTTTTCTTGTTAAGTCCCCTTTTTATCCTATTTACTTTCCGTATTAAATGTTATATATATTATTATAATTATGGCGAGTCCAATATCTTTGCAAGACGAAAACAAAAAATATTAACTAAATTAAACAATTAAAGTTTATTAATTATTATATAAATATTTTCCTTATATAGCATTTTATGTTTATTTCTGGACATTTTGTATCCAAGTCAATTTTTTTTTATTTTATTGAATTTATTATTTATTTATAGAAGTTCAGGGCTTTTACAGAAAATTATTGATGAAAATAGTGCTGGATAACGTAGAGTGCTACGAGATTCAAGAACGGACAAAAGTACGTAGTCCGTTTCCTTTCCTACCTCCGGTACATTGATGATAAGGACAGGATATGACACAAAAAGCTGTTCAAATACAGTATCTCTGCTTTAAATTGTTATTGTTTATAAGAATGAATGAGGGGTTAAAGGTAAGCTATCTCCGATTTCCAGTGTAAGCCAGTATTTTCTCTCTGACTTGTTTTTCTAATCGAATGATATTACGCAATGAATGTTCCGAGCACAAAGTTAAAGATAAAATGTCACGAAACATTTTAAAGATTTTTATTCAATTATTTCTTAATTACAAATTTATATTCCTCTAAACTTTTGTTTTAATATTAATTAGAGAACCAACTAGCTGGTATTACATTTCTTGTCCATTATGAAATTAGTATCTGGAAATGATGAATTTGCTATAATATCTACTTCTTGCAGGAAGACTAGTTCACTCAGAAATCTGTTCTTAATAAGTAATTTGTTTAAATACATGTGTTCTAATTTATTTTGAACTAATTTTATTGCTTTATTTTATTCCAACATATCTATAGTATTTTGCCTGTAGTTTTTTCTTTCCATACCTGTCATGTATGTATCCCTTTAATTGTATGCACATTTTTTCGTTCATTCACCCACATCACCATAATTCTACCCCATTTAGAGTACTAGGAAAGTATTAAGATTAACGGGAGGATTAGAGTCGCATAGCATGTGAAACCCAAGTACATTTCAAAGTTAAATTGAATGGGAACAAACACAAAAGCTTTCTGCTGCAATTGGCTAAGTGTTCCTCTCTGTAACATTCAATCACTGCCTGTGAGTAACGCAAACTTGGAGATTAACATAGCAGATAGGTTTAGTCTTCGCACGTGTAGAGTAATATAACTCATTGTCTCCAGTATTTCTGCAATCGCAGATAAAGAGTTGTTTATTCTTAAAAGTCTCTTCTTCTTTTGCTTAGTAAATTGTCAAAAGATCTTTGAAAGTATGAAAACATTAACTCATTTAGACATCTTACAAAGGTATTCATCAAGATTATTTAAACAAGCATTGTAATAATATATCACTTAACTGTAACGAGGCAAAACGTCGACGTCTGCATTACGCGTAGTTTCTAATACGGAATTCAAAATAACCAAACGAACATTTAAATTGGAAAATGTCATTCAAAGACAATATGATTAATAGTTTCAAATTTTGTTTACAAGTTCTGTGGCGTACATTACGTATTTCCTCTAGTAAGAGATAATTATGCTGTTTATCTCAGAATAAATGTTACAAACTTCAAAGGCATGAAGACGGGCCGAAAATTATCACCTTTTGCCAATGTAGTACATGTGGTGAGAAATTTCTATAACGAAGTTACTCATGGGACATTTGCCCCTGAATCGTAGGAAACATCAAGCGAGGGTGTTCGGCTCATCGTGACATCACACAATCATCACGCAATTTGTGAGAGCCGAACAATGGTGGAATAGGAGTTGCCTAACAATGGGAAATAACACATGCGTAACTTTATTACGTAAAATTTCACATCTCATGTTCATTGACAAAAACTGGTCATTTTTTATCAAGCCGCTTTAGAAATTTGTAACATTCTTTATGTGACACCTGTATTGCAATCGATCGGAAAATAAAAGAAAAATTATAAAACTATCATTAAATTTTAAAATAAAAAAACTGAGTAGAAATAGGAGGATACAAATTCTGATAAAAATTATATTTTGATTTAGTCTATTATTAATTTTTATTTTTGTTCATACAATTGATGAAAATATATTTTGACTTTGTAATAAGCGAAATAATCTGGATTTTGTATTCAAGCTATTCATGTGGCGCGAAGTAAAGAAAACGATTTAAAAGAAACTCCCGTTTGTCTCGCTTCCCTCCGGCGTGAAAGCGGCAACGCTCGGAAACTCACTCCACCGGGCGTTTACACGAGCGAACGAGACGTCGAGCTTCCGCTGGCGGGAATGATGGATCAGGCGCGGAAACGACGGGCAGCTGCCGCCGCCACCGCCGCCACCACTGCCACTGCTACATCTGCGGCTGTTTCCTTGGTCATCACCAACACTCCTTCCTCGTCCTCCGTCATTGACATTGCCACTAGTCCAACTCTGCTAAAACCACCACTTGCCCAATCGGAGGGCCTCTATCACGGTGACGTTCACTGCCACTCCTACCTCTGCCGCCTCATCTGTGACAGTTCCCACCGTCACCGTCACCGTCACCATCACATCTATCGAATCCATTTTATCCACGATTTCCACCTCCACCTCCACCGAACACAGCCACGGCATCTACTGCAACTGTTGCCAACGCTTCCACCACGCTCACCGCCACCGCCGCCACTCTCGCGTGCCTGCTGCCCGTTCCGCGGCTACACGCTGCGTTATCTGGTGCCTTAATTACTACGCGATTTCCCCGCGGCGAGCCGCCGCCGCCGCCGCCAATACGCATCGCGCCGGCCGTGTCGACGTGCGCGCGTGCCCGCGCGTGCCCAGCCAGTTGCAAACGAAGGCGTCGAGGCACGGGCGCCCGCGACCACAACAAACAGCCTCACGCGATCGATGGAACTCGCGCATTCATAAGATGGAGGATGCGATCTTTGGAACTAAACTCCATTTGTGCGATTTGAGAGACAAATTGTGACCAACAGGATAATGTAAAGGAAATGTTAACAACGGTTATAAGCTTGATACATATTGCGAGTGAGAATATAAATTTTTTGTACTCATTTCTGATGATCATAAATGATGTTTGAACATTTGTTTCTTAACTGCAAAAATATCGTTTAATTTTTTCAGATGAATCATTTCATGTTAAATCGTATTTGAAGATATTGTTAAAATTCTCACTATATTTAATGCTTTCATGCCCTGTCTTAATTTATTTGTCGATGAAAAATGACATATGTCTATTGAAATTTATATTTTGAGTATCTTTTAAAATGAATTTTCCTCTTGTTTGTCTCAAAGCGCACGCTTCCTGGCTTGAAGGAGCTAAGTTCTAATCTCGACAGAGATCAGCAGATCGATATAGATTTTTTATGTGTTTGGCATTCAGAGCGGCTCTGAGGCTGACTCAGCCGCCTTCCCGAGTGAGTACCAGGATCTTCCCTGGGGTCAAGGCGGCCGGAGCGCTGTGCTCGTCCCGCAACCTCCTCCTTGTGCCGACGGCAACGAATAGGTGGAGCCCTGCCTTCTCCTCCCCTTGGGTTACATCGACCTCTGTGTAATAATTGCACGGAGGCATCTTCTCCATCTTGGCTCAAAGCATTTCAGAGAGAGAATTTTTTACTGTTATAAACCTTCTCATGTCAGTAATAAACAAAAAGTTTCACGTTAAAGCGTGCTGTTAAGAATTAGCGTCTCTTTTTTGCAGTCCTACATTTTTTGTACCGAAACTTTTTCTCGATTTACTCTGGTGAAATGCAAAGATTGTATATTGTAATGATATGGAGGCTATTTTTTCACACTTGGGTTTTGATCCCACTATCCTCGCCACCTTAGGTAAAAATAATTTTAAGGTTCGAGGTACTTTTCATTTAAAAGTTGGTATTTATTTCCCAATATAAATATAATAAAATAATATAAATAGTGTGTTTATCACGTACGTTTCAAAGTTCACTTGAATAGTACCCACTCACGAAGGCAGTGAAATGTACCACCAGGATACTTTCACCCACAAAATGTCATTGTCAACTACAAATGTTAACAAATTTACTAATTATTTTTTAATGTAAAATAGATTGTAACTTTACCTTGTTCAGAATAAAAAAATCTAGAGTATCCAAGTAAATCGTAATTATTGGTGAATATTGTGGTAGCAAGGGGTACAATCTGGTATATCAGATGATCCCACTGTTCCGGCTAAAGTTGGTTAGGTAAACCTAAAGAATTTTACAATATTTTACTCATCAATTAAAACAATATATTTCCCTACCTGTTATTGTCATGTACATCGTATGGACCAAGGGGGTGTTGCGACTAACCGACATAATATCATACACGTACCCCCGCTCCCGAAGTTGACACCTGCGCCAACCTTATTCTTCTTTGGAACGGCGCAAATATATCACACTCCTGATGTGTGTGTAATCTGCCGGAGTTGTGCGTGAAACACACTCATCCATATATTTATCTATTCACACATTACAGTAAGAATCACATACCATACAAAAGACCTCCTTGGCGACATTGAGAAGTGGTTTCATGGAAAAATAGTGTGTTTAACACATACGTTTCAAAGTTCACTTGAATAGTACTTCAATAATGTTGTGACAATCAGAAATTAGTCCTTCTTATTATCTGTGTTTATAACACTGATAGTGCTTTCCCTCGTCATTGATACAATAGAGGGCAAAGTCGGAAGTCCAAAGTTCACTTAAATACATTACATCGTTAAATTATAATAACACGCGACAACAAGCAAATTCTTGAGAAACTATTCTTCACCATTTAGCTGATGTAATTCTTTCTTTGGACCATTTTAATATTTTTTTGAACAAATACTGACAGTTTTATGTGAAAATATTTAATACACACAAGAGGACAAATACCGAATAGAAAATTATGAAAATCAACCTAAATTACATTAATAATTTCAAATTTCTTACCCTTCTACCTCTCATCTTTCATACATTCTCGTGTATATGGGTAAAAATATAAATGATGTGTAAAATAGTAAATGAAGGAGTTGGTGTAGACCTACACATATTTGGGAAAATGATCTGCTGTGAAGTCATAGATTACAGAAGAATCTGATTACAATACTTAACATTTCACTTTACCGTCCTACATCTACTCCAACTATTTTGAGCCGACATTACGATAAGATTATTTAACTTACAGGTCTGTTATTCCGGATATATCCAGTTTTCTTATCTCTACGCCACTACCATATGTTTTTCAAGAGATTATTGAAGGAAACTTTATTTACAAACGGACACTAGTAATTGATTTCTACAAACGCCGGTTACAGCATCAAACGTGCCAAGAGACCACAGAGCATTCATTGTGCGCCTGCTTCCTATTTTTGCTGAAAACCTTATAAATAGCAATTGTTTAAAATTGGTTAATATAGTTTCACAGTAAACAGGCAACGTGGAAATTAAATAATAAATATGAAAAGCGTACATACAATTCACCTCTGTAACAGAAGGTATAAAAATATTTGCCTTGAGCCCTGGGGCCCCGTGAGAGAATTTAAGACGCGCTGTTCATTCCACTCGTTCCGTAAAACACGGTCAAATAAGACATATTTAGAAATGTAAATAAATTTAATTAAAGTTAAAACACTATTTGGGGGAGAATTTCAGATATCAGATTCTCGAATGACGCGTGGTTGACAAACAAGTAAACCCGTGTGAATGTTGGAGAAAAGTAAAAATGTTTGTTGTGTTATTTGCATTTTCCCAGTTTTTCCAAGCAATGCGGTCCATCCCACTGTGGATTGTTTTAATATAGAAGGACTGAAGGAATAAGAGATTGTTTCTGACAAAAATACAATAAAATAACGAACTAAATACGAAGATATACTTTTATATTTTGAGAAAGAGTTAACATTAAAGTTCCATTCATCACTATATGTTAACATGTAATTCAATTCAATTCAATTCACACATGGAATTAATTTCAATTGTGAATAACAACAACCATGAAAAACTCGTTTAAACTACAGGGAAAACCCCTTATTTTATGAACGTATTACAATGATATTATCTTATACATTGTTATATTAATAAATGTATGAATAAAAAATTGTAGATATGCTTAGACGAATAATTTTTAATGAGTTTATTGATATTAATTAGAGCAACGATATTCAAATAAAAGATATGAAATGATACTTTCCTTTTTTTATTTCCACTAGTTCATAGGGACACTGAAAAAATACTTTGTATTTCAATCTCGTTAATAACTGCACACCATCCAATTGTGAGGTGTCTTAAAACAGCAACGGAACTAGAAACTCATCGCTAACATGTCACGGCTTATTATATATTGACTATTGAAAATGACTATTTCATAGTTCGAAAAGTCGTGCCGAAACTTTTACTTTTAGTGATACCTGTAAATAACTATGTAGGATTTTCGTATATGTAAATTTGTGAGTTTATATTTATCAGGCCATAACTCACTTTGCCATCCGCTCCCTCAAGCATTCGTCCGTTCTTTCTTGACTTTCCTCTTAGAACAACTCTAGCGCCTATACTAATTATACTAAAATTCTTGGTTATTTTGAAAACTCTTCTTTCTTTTTTACGTACTTCACGAAACAGCCTTTTGAAAACTTAAGGAGTTCTTCACTGAGAATAGTCTTACAAAAATTATTAATTTCGAAGGCGCACAGAAATTGAAGTAAAATTATGAAGCCTTCGGCCACGTGAGTAGTACCCTTCGTTAGTGGATGTCGTTAGGAACCCAGAAACTCAGGAAAATACAAAAACCAATTAAACAATTTCGATTTTCATTAAAAATTTTAAAAATTTGATTGTGCTATACCGCCGTCTATTCTCGTATTGTGCGAACCAACTGAAATCCCATACTTAGTGCGTCATTGCTTGCGACTCAGCTGACGTGCGATATCTAGGCCCTAAGGAAGAAGCTGCCCGGTGAATAGATGTGTAACATTCATATGTTAGATTTTGAAAGAGCAACTTTTTTTAATCATCTTCATGTGTAAAGAACTGCTCTATTGTTTATACTAAACTGTTATTAGAGTATCCTTAAAGACTGCCTTTGTTGAAATATTTAATTTATTGTAGTTTTATAAGAGAGTATATTATTTGTTGTTCTTAAGCAGTGGGCATTACAGCATTGCTTCTTCGCGATATTACTCGCTCGTACTCGCTCAAACATCCCGTATCCTAGTACCCGATATTCGGGTCCCGCAAACTCCAGTTACCGTTACTAGCATGGCTGAAAGCCGTTTTCGTAACGCTTTGAGACATCGACGATAAAACTTCCATCGGACGTGTTTCATTTTGAGCGATAGAGGTTATGGTTCAAAGTGCACCTAGAGGACATATTACAATAATATACAAATGTATTTTACATACTATATTTTTTTCGAAATCAATACTAAAGTTAAAAACTGAACCCCTGTATCTTCGAACGTAACAAAAGGACACTGCGGTCACAAATAGATGTTGGTACCTAGAAAGATACAAGTGTGGCGCGGTGTATAATTGAATTTTCCAAGAATGAGATAGCAAAAGTTATGTCTGGCAAACGGAACGTTAAATGCGAATGGCTGTTTTACTGATTTCGAAATTATTAGAATTTATCTTCACGTAGTGGTATTACAAAGAAGTTTCATTGAATTTTAAGAATTTTTAAATATTTTAATATGTGGGTAATATTTATTATTTTTTTAATCCTGATGTTCCCAAGACTTTCGAAAAGTATCAATAAACATGACAATGACTTACTTCTAAATGGTACTTAACCTACGAAAATAAAATATGGTGTAACATTACTTTTAATTCTAGAAAACTTATTTAAAAAATGTTAATAATATAATACCAAACTAATAACTATTATACAAAATAGCAATAAACAATAATAATATAATACAAAACAAAAACATAAGTATGTGTTAAATTCACTCTGTAAATGTTTTACCATTCTTCAAAACAACTGTAGAAGGGAATTACAAAAGTTTGGCGTGCAAGACGCGACGCGTACGTGCGATGCAGGTTCGTAGACACACCGTAAACAAGATAACATACAGGTCACTAATCGAAAGATGAGCGTCGCTTCACAAGGCGTGGGCCAAGTACGTACGAAGGGATGTACAAATTTTCCGCTTATCACTATTATGACAATGACCAATTCACATTTCGTGTCGCGCTCACTGCCTGCGCAAATACTAAAATGTATAAAAATAGAAACACTCTTGGTCTAAAAAATACTAGGAAGTAGATGCATGCAAATAACATTTTACAATATTTGATACTTAAGGATTTATACACACATTGATGTTGTGGATCAATAAAATATCACACAATCCCTAGGGTGTCAATGAGTTTCTCTTGTGAATCTTGTATTGTCTAATAAAAATAATAACTAATAAAATAATAACATAAAATAATAACTAATATAGTCATTACTAATAGAGTAAATAATTATAGAATAATGACTAATAGAATATTGACTAATAAAATAATGACTAATAAAATAATAACTAATAAAATATGTTTCCAAAATTCACTTCTCGCATCTTTTTTCTTTAGCTTGTATTCACTGCTGTGAAGTTTGTTTTTTTTATCATATTTTTCTCTTCCCTCTCTCATCACTGTACGCCAAGTAGCACTTGGAGCAGGTTTCGAATTCAACACACTCGACAGAGTATCGGATGCTCGAATGAATTCACGCAACGGGACTCGAACGGGTCACTGCTCGTCGTACCTCAGTGACATTTTTTTTCCTAGGGCTTTTATCCAGCCGACAGCCGGTTGCCCTTAACGTCCCGAAGAAACGCATATTCGACCATACACTAGACAAACACTTGCGGGCTCCTCTGATCTGGGGTCAGCAGAACGCGAGGCCCTCCGCGACAACACACACACAAATTCAAGGGACAAACAGCTATGTCCAAGGCGGGACTCGAACCCGCGACCCTTCGGACCGAAGCGCTGAGTCGGTACTCGCTCTTAGCCACCTCGGCTATCCAGGTCGGCCCTCAGTGACATCCAGCGGCCAAAAGGAGAACTCTTTGGTGCAGCTAGCTTACTCGAGTAAAATGCTCGAATGCAGAGCACTAGTGGGAATGCTACTTTTTGAAAAATCATTTTGTCCAGCTGGCGAAGCCCACTAGTATGTTATTACTAATTTCCAATGCGCGCAGAAATTGAAGAAAAAAACTATACAGCCTTCGATCTGTTGAGACTTGCCTACGGTTTTGTTAGATACTCAGGAACTCGTAAAAATCCATCTAGTGCAGCCAGAGAATGGCATAGAGCTTCCCCTACTAGTTAGTTTCTATTATATCTATTATTCTCTTGTGTCTAGAATAGCGTTACTGTTTTGCTCTCCTCCCAGCTGCTAGCCAAAGCGCTTAATGACCTACCAGGGCCTCTAGCGGCCGCTGCTCATGGGACGTTCCTAGTGACGAGCGCCTTCGTGCTCCCAGAGCATCGCATAGACATATTTCGGTTCTGTGCATTTACATATCTACCCACGATATGATCGAGTTCCTCGATTACATACACATCTCGCACAGTTGCCTGTCAGGCCAAGATATTCCAAAAGGATGAAGATATAGATGAAACACACATGGGTCACGGAATGCCTCCCATGCCACGATCACAACTTAAGCATTTATTTTATTCGGGTTTCGAACCTATACCCTTGGACTTACATGCCCCATGCCCATCTCACGAGAACGAATCACTTGCCCGTACTATTTGTAAACGTGTTTCTTATTATATAAAATTATATTTTTTGTTTAAATTTATTTATTTAAAATAACTAATAATGTAACTTAAATTGACCTTTTTGTGCTTATACGGTCTTTAATGAAATTTGTAGCTCAGAATCTAACAATATGATGACTTCGACACAATTTGTTTCCTTTGAAACAATGAAAAGTTACTTCTGCACTCAAATCTATTAGCATCGCATTCAGCAACTTCCTTCAAATTAAGTAACTACAAAACTCTTGTAGAGCGTAATATTTACAGTACATATCAATTAAGACTATGGTTTAATTTACTTTCACGCAATATTTATATTGAAAGTGTGTGTTTTATCACAAAGCGCGAACATTGTTTCCAATTTCCTCAATTTTTCCGTCACCTAATAGTAGAACCGAAATAAGACTTAAAGAATATCATAGAAGATTGAAAACTGTTTCCTGTATAAATCATTGAAAACTGGAGTCCCAATTGAGAAAGTGTTGTTTGAACGTTTCTGAAAATGCGTAATTCTGAGTCCCTTTTAACAGAAAACTTGAATTATCAAGAAACTTTACAAGAAATCATTTGAGCAGTGTGCGTACCACTGTTTGCAAAGCTTTTCAGCAGCTTTTTAGCTACTGCAGTCCACGGGTGAAAATATATTTTCAAAAGCAGTTGTTTTTTTGTTGTTGTTGTTGTTTTTTTTGTCGCTCGTTTACGTTTACCGCTGGGGTCGGTCAGGTAGTGGTGGTAGGTCGAACTCCGTTCCGCTCCGTTTCTCTCCGCCCCCGCCCCCTACCGCATCGCGCGACCGTCTCCGCGGGGTCACTGGCGGCGCCTCGCCCTCGACCGCGCGCGGGGGCGGGGCGGGGGTGGGGGCGGGGGTGGCTGCGGCTGGACCATGGAGTTTGTCCGCACACGGATGTGGGCGGCCGTGGAGCGGTAGCGGCCCACGCGAACGCCAAAAACACCGCCCGCCACGTGCCCTCCTCGCTTTCCCCTCTGTCTGCGAAGGCGTGAAGGATTCTTTGCTAATGGGATTTTCGGTTAGTGTACAATTGATATTTATTGAACTAACATAGGAAAAGAGTCTTTGGCCTACGAGTGAAATGTTGACGGTATTTTAAAATGAGTACGCCAAAGATATTTTCGCAAGATCTGTGCACTTATTTACTACAGATTCATGGAAATTTACAAGTGTGTACTTTTGGAGTCATTCCCAATATGCGGGTCGGAATCCATGTTGATTCATAGAGCCTCAGTTAACTTTTCGGTGCCCATTGATTTATGTATCCAGGAATTTTTGTGGTACCACAAAGTAACATTTTCCTATCGTTAAACAGTTCCGTTAGAACTAGTTTCCCTGAGCACACGTATGAGTGTCGGAAATATTACGTATGAGAAAAACATAAAACTCATTTAGGCACATGTAACAACGTTTGAATTTCCACTGGTCTGAAATCTTCTGAAGAGAAATATTCACTGCTAAAGCTTTCTGAATTACCTTATACTTAACAAAAATATATGTAAATTGTTTTTTATTTGAGAAAAAGCATTACATTCATTGCCTTTGTTTCCGATTCATAACCGTTCATTATCAAAATGGTTGTTCCACTAATACTTAATACATATATAAATTCATAATATTATGAAAATGTAATGGATTTAATTTTATTGCAATAATAGTTCACAATCATGGCATAAAATTTAATTTACACGTTTATACAATTTTTTTTGTGGCTGAGTCGCAAACAATTGATTTAATTTCGACCTACTTAAACTTCATAAGTTACACTTTTAATATTCCTATTTCTTGAATTTGTGCTTTTATCAACCTTCCCAATCAATTGTGTGGGGAGCACGTTGAAACTACATGATGGTTTTGCTTCCTATCATATGCCTTATTTATTTTATCCTAATCTTATAATTAGTCTGTAATTGCTCAAACTCAGTTCAACACCGCATCCGTCACAATAAAAATTGCTGTTTTGATTATCTAAATATTAATTGTAAGTGCGTTTTACTTGTGAATATTATATTGGAATGTGTAAATTTACTCGTAAATGTGCATTGTTTACCTACATTTGCAAACGAAATATAATCACGTGTGTATTTACTAATTGGAAAATTTAAACAGCTAAATATCCTAGTACCTAGCTTTTACATCTCGATTCAATTGACTTTCAGAATGTTTTTTTTTTATTTATTTATTTATTTATTTATTTATTTATTTATTTATTTATTTATTTATTTATTTATTTATTTATTTATTTATTTATTTATTTATTTATTTATTTATTTATTTATTTATTTATTTATTTAGAAATCAAATTGTAATTGATATTCACCAATGTCAAGGTATCATCATCATCATCATCCTTTACAGATTAGGTATATTGCCTGTTCCAGCCTCTTTCCATCTCATTCTTGTCCTTCCAATGTTTCTTTTTCCTTTCGGCTTATAATTCAGGGCTTGCACTAGAAGTCTGTCTTGCGGCATATTTCCAATATGTGTCACCCATTGCTGTCTTTACTTCTTAATTTACTCATGTACTGTTTCTTTCCGCCATAGTTCTCTTATTTTTTTCCTTCTAGTGTACGGCGTAATATACGTATTATATAGAGAAAGTTATGAAATGCTGCCGAAAAACGACGGATTTTCGACACAAAAAAATTCATTGCCGGGCGTTGACAGCGAAAAAGTGCATAAGCATTCAAATCCTAAATTAACAAAACAACCCTCAGACACGTGGTGTAGCCAGAATCCCTGTTCTGTGAGTCCTTGATGCCGCGAAACCGATTGAAAGCAAAACGTCCGTCCGTCTGTCTGAAGAAGATGAAGACCCCCGTACATTTTGAAAATTTTCTCAAAAAAGGCTTCAAATTTTTTCTTTAAATTTCTGATAAGCATAGAATAAAATACACTTATAAAGGTAGCATAGATCCAATTTTCACGGTTAACTCTAATTTTTAAAATTTTAAAGTTTGAATTATTTCCGGGTCTTCCAACAACTATAAAATGAAAGATAGATATTTTCCTTCAAATGGAATTTGTTGCCAAATTTATTCAAATTTCCTCTTTTCTCGTGTTTTCCTTCAATTCACAATATCTAGTGCTGTAATAGCACTGGTGCCTCTGACGGCACACATTGACATAACCCAGCAACAAAAGAAACAACAACAAATAGATAATTCTCTTCCCACAATACACGAAACATGGACATATACTTTCTCATTCACACAGATTATTTACAACAACAGCGACATGACTTGATCTTCGACAGAGCGTTCTTCACTTCGTAAAAAAAAACAAATGTCAAAATACTTTTGCTCACGTATGATGCTGCTTCCGCGAAGAATCCGGGTGTTTTGTGCGATTATCCACGCACAACAGCGCCTCCTGTTGTCGCCACCAGTCCCGGAACACACTCGCGTACGCATCACTGTTCACGCAACATGTCGGAATTCACGCTGCCACCTTTTTTCATAAATATTCCAAGTTATTTGAAAATCTCTGAGTCCCGAATTGAATTCCGCGCCACTAATCGTAAATGCAACGTCGCGCTCCCCACCATTGCAAAATTTCTCATACAGCCACGCTCATTATCGCCCGCTCTCGCGAGTCCAACGGGCGTTGCCGAATTTCACAGTAATTCCGAAAACTCCTTTTTTATGAAATTCTTTTTCACGAAATATTAAATAATTTACATGAAGTATTCCCAGTTACTATTGCAAATTCTGTCCATTACTTCCGCACTTTAAAAAAATTTCCAAACATCGCCTACGCGAACACACGTCTTGCCTCCACCAAGTCCAGGCACACTCTGATAAAATTTTTCCAACTTAGCATTGTTATTTTTGCTTCAACACTTTTCCCGATCGCTTGATAACTGACGATCGCGTCACTTTGGTTCACACAAAATATTTAATTTTTAACGTTTCCCGAAACACTTTATTTCCGTTTTTGTTTTAATAAAATTCTCCCGGCAATTTCCTAAAATTCGATGTTTTCCTCTTGTTTTCCTTTGGTCAAATTCCTTTTATTTTCCCTATTTTCCGTTTTTGGATGTGAAACGGAACGCACTGCAATTGTTCGCTAATTGCTTCTTCTTGCTAAACTTTTGCTTGAATTAATTTATTTGTTTTATTAAAATTTCGATACTTCCCGTCAAGATATTTAAATGGGATAAATTTTGCATGATGCCGCTAATTTTCTTCTTTTTCTCCCCGAAAGTCTGAATTTGATATCTTATCGCGTTCTCTTGCATTATTCGAAAAACCCTCTTCTTTATAAGCGTTTCATCGCTCCAACAATGGACTCCATTAATATTCTCCTTAACACAAATATACGAAATACAAAATTTTCAATTACTTCTTATTGCCTGACGCGATTTTACTGGGATAACTTTTAAAATGTTCCTAAATTAAAGCCGGATCTAATGTCTATGGTCAAAACTTGCACAAGTATCGGGTTCACTTTATTTTCTTCCCCAATCGGTTTTTATTTATTATGGCGCCTTTGCTGTAAATGTTTTCAAATTGTTTATTATCCAAACGCATACTATCGGGGATCGTGTAAATCATTACAATATATATATAACATCAACAAAAGAATTGACCACTATATATATATATATATATATATATATATATATATATATATATATATATATATATATATATATATACATATATAATTTTTTACTCGTCTCGCACGTCGTTAATATTTGCATTACATTATCGTATTTTTAAGAACATGTTCTTTAAATGTCATATAAAATTTCTTGAAAACTCAACAGTTTTCTTTGAAAATGAACACAAATTCCCGTGAAAAAAAAATTTAAAAAATGGCTCCAAATTTTTTCAAACTTTTCCAACGGATAGTGCTCTGATTTTTCAAAACTTACACAATGTATTTTTTTTAAATATCTCTCTCGCCGTTAATGTGCACATCGATTTGTATACATTTTTGCATTTGCAGGTGAAAGTTCTTTAAATGACTTCAAATGAAGATTTTCGAAAATTCAAAAAGTTTCTGTGAAAAAGAGCTTCAAATTTCGCATTTGCAATAACGCTTAAATACCATTTCCTTAAAAATAGATTGACACGATAGATACGATAGATGGCAGCTGTCCAGAGAATGGAGCAAGAACTTAAAGCCTGACCATACCAAGGATAGTCAAAATATTGCTACGAGAAAGTCTGTGCCATTCTGTAGCACCTCTTGTTTCAGTTTTTATTTGGTCTCTTAATGTACAGTCCCTGTCAAAAGTATCATGTCTGCTGATTCAATCCTCCTAAAATCTTGTTTATGAACCCACGTTTCACGTTCATACAGTAAAACTGGGAAGGCCTTAACATCATGAAATTTTAATAGTGTTTCTTTTCAGGCTTTCTTTTTAAACGTTCTATTTATAGTTCCACATACTTCTTGAAATTTATGAATTTTGCTGGTGATCTCCCTCTCTCTTCCATTTGTAATTTCACATCCTAGGTAGTTAAAAGTCGCCACTTGTTCTAAAATCATATTTTGAAGTACAATCTTTGTTCTTACTGATTCTTTTCCCTTAAAAGTATTAGTTCGGTTTTATTAACTGAATTGTGGGAATTCTGATTTGGTGTTGTTGACGTTCTTATAAGAAGAAATAAAAGAGGTCATCTTCGTCAACATACTAGCTTTATTAAGATAGCCGGCTTTCGACGGCTTTTCCGTCATCGTCAGTCTATAAGATACAGAAAGATATAACAAAATTATAAATAAATACACAATAAGATAGAAAATTAAATTACAATTAATGGATACATCAAAATTAACATAAAAAACAAAAGGATAATCGATATACGATTGCAAAAGATAAGGAACATATAGCAGATAAAATTGCAAAAATGAATTGCGACGGGAGGGGGGGATTAATACAGATAATAGCAGTTAAAATTTCACATTATAAATATATGTGAAGAGAACCAAAATTAATATATATATATATATATATATATATATATATATATATATATATATACAATAAATGGGGGATAGTAATAATAATTAATATCAAATGTTATTACAAATATGGGGGAAAATTGAATAATAAGTTGAGCCGCTTTGCTTACCTCGCTGCTTTCGGCAAAAGTCGGTCGACTGTGCCCAGAGGAAACGTGACACGGGGTTTTTATTGCTTTTCGGGAGATCCGGCGAGGGGTCGGAGGAGGTCTGTTTAGTGTTCTCTTAGGAGGCGGGGGAGTCAGTTGGTGAGGTCGGGGTGTGTAAAATTATTAGTAGAGGGGACAGAGGGAAATTAGTTTGTTCATTGAGAAGGGCCTCAGATTTCTGCTTGGCTTGAAATATGTGCAAGATTTCTAAAGCGCTTCTGTTCCAGAATTTATTTTCTATTTCAAGAATTTTAATGTCTGAATCTGGGCGGAAAGTGTGGCCTGCGTTAATAAGATGTGTAGCAAAGTGCGATTTGTTTGTATTGTGTTTCCATGCATGTAAATGTTCTTTAACTCTGGCATTGAAGCTTCTACCTGTTTGGCCGATGTATTTAGCCTCGCAATTGTGGCAGTGGAGTTCATAAACTCCTGATTTCGCCATGAGTGGGGTGGTGTTGTGAGGTGAGAGTAGGTGTTTGAGGGATTTGTGTGTGGTAAAGGAAACGTGAAAATTGTATTTGTGAAGAATATGGGCTACCTTCTGTGATATTTTTCCAAAGAATGGAATAGAAATAAATTTTGATGGTTTCTGGGTGAATGGAGTGAGGCTTGTATACGTTTTGAGTTTTTTCTTATTTAATTTGCGGCGTAGTATGTTGTCAACGAGAGTGGTACTGTATCCATTGGCGGTAGCTATGTATTTAATGGTGCGTGTTTCTTTTTGAAAATTGTCTTGTGATAAGGGAAGGCTGACAAGTCTGTGAATCATGGCATGGAAAGCTGCGTGTTTGTGGGCAGATGGATGTTGGGATGTGTTGTGGATGACAGTGTCTGTGTGTGTGGGTTTTCTAAAAACATTGAAGATGTGTTTATTATCCAACCTAGAGATGGTTAGGTCTAAGAGATGGTTAGTTCTTCTTTTATTAACTGATACTATCAAATTGCACTCCATTAACTTTTACTTTCCCGTTTACGTACTTATACCCGGTATGGTCACTCAAGGATCAACGGATGTCATTGTTGTGCCTCTGACCGGGATGTCCTAGGTTCAAGTCCCGACGGTGGCAGGACTTTCGACAATAGCTTGTCAGCTAGGTCGAATTCAACCATTGTCTGGAAAAAAGTCTTGTGGCGGGCTGCTTCGATCAGAAGTTTTCCGTGGTTTCTAGGATCAACACCAGACGTATGGTAGGGCAGTATCCTAACAAATGCCCCACGGGCCGCCCGCGATCTTTCCTGTTTCTTTGGCCTATCCTCATCTCTTACTTACACCCACTTACATCCACTAAACGACCACATATGTCGGGAGACCAGTCGCGAGCTTAGAGTTTGTCCCCACCGAGGCGGTACCCCAGTGGGGATAAAATGATGGAAGACACCTGGTTGGGATAAAACCCGCGAGCCGATATGTAGGTCGCCGTCAGATCTCACCAACTACCAGAGAAAGATCACTGTTACCTCTCCTGAAAAAATATGCACTACACTAACGGGAATAATGGCTATTGAATTTGACGAGCCCAGAAACACAAAATAATCAATTGAAGTACGTAGTACGGTGTATTATACCTAGTGTAGATAAATCCCGTTGCACTGCGGGAAATTGATTTCGATATTTAAACGGAAAAACATGTTTTGGATTCCCCTGGTAACAAACGAGGTTTTTTTTAAACGTCCGTCCGTTCTTCGTCATCTGTGAACAACACTAGCGCCTACCTATCTGTAGGATTTTTTTAAAATGAATATGTACCTGCTAATCAGCACTGGCTCAAATGCCAACGATTTTGAAATATATTCTTTAAATTAGGAGTATTTTGCATGAAGTACCTGGAACATTTCCCAATTTTTTTCAAAGTAGGGTCCGATTTTTTTCTTCATGCTTTTTTGCGGATAGTGCTAAATGCACTGAATAACACATCAACTCGTTGATAAAGACTACGATAAAATGATCAAAACGTTGGCATCACAGCTTTGGACGCGGCACCCCTTGGACCGCCGACAGCACTCCCAAGATTGTTGGCGGAATCCTACGACTTGAGCGGACGTTTTCGGCTGATCTCGGAAGTATCGCCAGAGCGTGTTCTATGCGCAGTTTTTTGGTACTTCAGTGTGTTCATCATGCTTTTCAAACGCACAAGCTCTCTTATAAAGGAGTCCCTAAATAAAATGTAAAAGAAAACTATAAAATAATGATATCACATCCGTGCATGCGCAGTTTCAAATTCACAACGATGCATGTGTTTGCAACGTTCCTTCTGAGATCAAAACGAACTGAATAATACTACCGTTAGGTAACCCACTGCACACACTAATCTGATTTGGATGGTGCGAAGGGAGCTGTCTATTAACAGAATTCTTCAACTGTTTGAAAGCAAATTCCACAATACCCTTTTCTGTAGGGAAGGCAAATTCGAAGACGCAAGTGTTTAAATTCGGAAAATTGGGGTAAAGCACTCCCCAACCCCATCGATTGAACAAATCACACACAGCTAATGTTTATGCCGCCTTGTTCTGTACGGAATGATGCAGTTATAAACACTGTGTTGCCGTTTTATTTTTGGAGCTCATTGCAGACCATTTTGCGAAAATAAAGAGCAATACACCTCATTAACGGTATGTCTTGGAACGGAATGCTTTACGATAATGCCATTCTTATCGTAGGCAAAAATCACTAACTCATGTATCGTGAAGAACCGGATCCGTCTTCACTAACGAAAACAAAATCTGCACGACTTAGCCATTCACTAGTGGATGAACAGACTTAATCAAATACAATGTCGTATCTACTTTGTAAAGTAGTTAAAGATATTAAATTTGATTTTCCATCCTATCAAGAGTGAGAGATTGACGTTGTAAATATTATAATTTGTTTTGGACATAATATTTATATTAGTTTGCTTATCTTATAGGTTAAAATATTATTATTATTATTACACTACTGTTTGTGGAAATTGCAACACCAAGAACGAATGGATCTAGGGAAATGATATTCAATGTACTGTGCACCCATGCCACAGGTACTACATTATTTCATTTGCAGTACCATCAAATACATGGATACATGCCAAGTCAGTAAGTTGTGAAGCCACCACGCGCATCCACAAGAGCCTGTACACGGCGCGGCATTGAGCTAATAAGAGTCTGTATCGCTTCTTGTGGCAGGTCCTGCCATGCTCCTTCAAGCCGCGTCCAGAGTTCGGCGGTGGAAGCTGGCGGAGGTACCTAGCGGACCAGCCTCTGGGAAAGCATGCTCCACACATGTTCAATTGGCGACATGTGAGGTGAACGAGCCGGCCACGGAAGGAGCTGTATCTGGTGTTCATTGAACACACGTTGCACGATGCGAGCGATATGGGGTCGCGCATTGTCTTGCTGGAATATCGCTCCAGGCGAGCGTTGTACAAAGGGCACGACCTCCGCCCTCACGAGTTCCTCGATGTATCGGTGGGCGTTGAGGTTTCCCTCAATGCGGAGTAGGCGGGTCCGTGAGTGGTAGCCAATGGCACCCCATACCATTACACCGGGTGTTGGACCGGTATAACGCTGGCGAATGCATCCCTCCAGATTGCGTTCACCGCGATGTCGTCGAACACGTATACGATCGTCGTTATTGGACAAATTGAAGCGGGACTCGTCGGAAAAGATGACTTGCTGCCACTCAGCCCGCCAATGTCGATGTTCGACGCCCCACAGATGTCGGAGGCGTCTGTTGTCGAGAGTCAGTGGAAGGCGCAACGAGGGGTGGCGAGCAATCAAGCCCCTTTGCACAAGACGGCGCCGAACACTGCTGGCGGACATGCTGTGACTTGTCACTGTATTCCACTGCTGCGCTAACGTGGTGGATGTCGCTGTGCGATCGGTGATGGTCATACGGTAGAGGTGTCGATCTTCCCTCGCCGAAGTGTGATAGCGAGGCCCTGTCCCACGCTGGCGGTGGGTACGACCTTCCGCAGACCACTGACGCCATGTTGGCATGATGGTACTGGCGGCTCGTCCCAGACGTGTGGCAATCTGACGGTAGGACAACCCAGCTTCTCGCATCCCAACGACCCTGCCCCGGTCGAAGTCCGTCAAGTGTTCGTACTGCACTCGCTGTCGGCGACGAGGCATGGTGTGACTTACAGACAACTTGTGCGAGCCAAGGGTCGACCTGTCACTGTTTGTAGCCTCTCCAAGGCGCCTCTAGTTATACCCGAACATGTTGCGATAAGCAGTCCCTACGTCGCAACCACGTGACTGGCGGCGTTGTAAATGTAATCACCTGGCGATCTCAATGTCCCAAACTTATCCACGAAATGCGATGCGTTCAATGCCGCTCCTTCGCGGTGTTGCAATTTCCACAAACAGTAGTGTATTATTATTATTATTATTACTATTATTATTATTATTATTATTATTACTATTATTATTATTATTATTAGCCTGGTTAATCCTATTAAGGGCAAAGTCCTCCTGCATGATGCGGAGAAGAGGTGTTAAACGAATTCCTGAAAGCATACCCTCAAAACGTGGTTACAGAAATAACAAGATCATTTAATGACATTCTAGAAACTGAAGAAATTCCGAAGCAATGGAAATTCAACATCATAATACTCATACACAAAAAAGGAACCAGAAACACACTAGATAACTACAGACCGATAAGACTGATGTCTAATATGTATAAATTGTTCTCCAAATGTTTGACTAGAAGAATCACTAGTAGACTGGACAAAAAACAACCACCTGAACAAGCGGGTTTCAGAGCAGAATATAGCACATCAGACCATCTGCAAGCCATCAACCAAATAATTGAGAAAGTCCAAGAATACAATTTAAAGCTCTACATAGTCTTCATTGATTTCTCGAAGGCATTCGACTGCGTAGAATATGCCGCCGTGTTTGACGCTCTATCATCTCAAGGTATCCAGGGTAAATATATAAGAGTTCTAGCAAAGATATACAAACAAATCAAAGCAAAAGTCCGTACGGAACAAGACGGAGAGATTTTTCATCTGAAACGTGGAATCAGACGAGGGGATCCGTTACCACCCAAATTATTTACTGTTTTTTTTGTTATTTAAGGTCGCATCAACATCTAGGTCATTAGCGACCCCTATTAAAGTTAACGTTATGGTAACTATGAAGATGAAACGAAATGGTGACGATAAGGGGTGAAAGAACGAACACAAATACAACTCTGCCCGAGGCAGGACTCGAACCCGCGACCCTTCGGTCCGAGATCACTACGACACTACTGCTCTAGTGATCTCGGTCACCGGGCCGGCTATTTACATGTTTACAAGAAGATGTATTTCGCAAAGTACACTGGAATAAATGAGCAGGTATCAACCTAGATGGCAGAAGAATAACATCTCCATTTTGCTGACATCGTACTCTTCGCCACCTCGCCTAAAACACTGAAAGATATGCTTCTAGAACACAACGAACAATGCACATCGGTAGAACCTCAAATGAACACCTCAAAAACCAAAATTATGACAAACGACCTACAGGAACCATTTACATTCAAAGGAAGAAAAGTAGAATATGTAGATGAATACAAATTCCTGAGACAATACATACTATTTAAATACAAAATGCAACGAGAAATAAAACAGAACAACGGAAGCATGTAAGAAATTTTGGAATCTCTCTTTTATTTTACATAACAAAAATATAAGCCTATCATTAAGAAACAAGATAATGGACACCTGTGTACTCTCTGCTCTAATATACGGATCACAAAGATGGGCGCTGAGACCCAAAAAATGTTATTAAGGAGATGCCAACGGAAAATGGAACGCAAGATTCTACATATCACACATAGAGACAAAGTAAAAAGCTGTACCATAAGGGACATAACAAAAATAAAAGAAGTCGTTCTACAAGCAGAACTTCAAAAATGGCGCTGGGGGGGGGGACACGTTGCCCGACTTAGCCAAGAAAGATGGACATACGCCGCAACAATGTGGTATCCAAGAACGGGATGGAGGAATCAAGTCAGACAGAGACTGAGATGGGCAGACGAATTCAAAAAAGAAGAAGGGAATACCTGGACACGTGCAGCTCGCGACAGACCCACGTGGCAGCACATGGAATCGAAGAGAACCAAAGTCACTACTGCAAACGACCCCTAGGTTTGAAGACATCCAGAAAGGTAACAACCAAGAAACCAACTACCCACCCTGCATGTAGGTTAAAATCTAATGTTTCCTAAAAGTATGATTATTATTGCTATTGCTATTTTTCTTATGTATATACACTATTTACACTAGTGTCTTACGCTTTGATTACAACTATTTACTCTTGCGCTTTCTCACTATCACATTCACCACGCTCATTCACAGCTATCACTTCAGTGTCGTGTCACTATCACTTTCACACGCATGCACACACCTTCTTGGGTTTTTCTTCTTTACCGGCAGAGGTGTCTTCCGCTTCACCTCAATAGCGTTATATTCTTCGCCAACCACCCTCCCCGTCGAGTAACAGGCTTTATGGTGGGATGCAGATACGCACATCATTGTGATTGTTTTAGGCCGTTTCACCGCTTCCTCATCAAGAGGGATGAGGTCATTGGGAGATGCGTGGTGGTAGTAGCAAGCAGCGCTCTCCGCAATGGCCTTGGCGACAATGCCGTCTCGAAGCAATCGCGTCTTGTCGCCGGGGGTGAATTTGCGGCGCAGGGCCACGTTCACCTGGCGTTTCTCCCTCGGAGCCCCAACCACAATGGGAAGTCCACTTCACAGAAGATCCAGGCGGTCAGCATGGAGCGAACGTGCCGGAATTATAGTGCCTTCTCGGCATGTCTCTCTTCTAGATCCCCTGGAGGAGGCCATGGATTATTAGAACACTTGTGTTGTGCACATTTTACAAAACTGATCACAATTTTTGTAAAATTTATCTTTAAATAATAAAAGTTAATAGAACAGAGTGTCTCAAAAAAGTGTTACATACTTCAAAGGCACGTAAGAGGGACGACCATAATAACTTTCTGCAAGTGTGGTAGGAAATTTCGTATGACGAAGTTACACAAGTGTCATTTTTTTCTGATTGGTAGGCAAATAATCATACGTTGGCATTTGGAGGATATACTAATTTTTTCCGAGTGCGTCACAACGTGACCTGCCAAACACCAACGAAGGATGGGTTGCCTACTAATCAGGGGCAAATGTCGTGTAACTTCCTTAAATGAAATTTCTCACTGCGTTTACGTTAGAAAAAGGTGATCGTCTTTGACGCCCCCCTACACCCTCCCTAGAAGTTTGTACCATTTACTCTCATACTCATATATTTTTATTAAACAATGTAATGATGGGCATTTATCCACGAATGTGAACGGCAGGAGCCAGAAACGTGAGAATGTCGTAAAATCATGTAAGTATATTAATATCCATTGCATCGATATCCATGCAGTACTACTTTTTCTAAGGCTGGTGATATCATTTAGAAGTTAAACCTTCCCATTGAACCGACAGCTGGCTTGCCGGATTCAGTCAATACGACCTACCGGAGGCCCTCCTGGATGTTCCAGGTGGCCCTTGATTAGCATAAGTATAATCCAATTGCAAACGAACAGTCATGTTAATTAATATTTATCAAATAAATGTCATCAAACTTCAGAGTCTGACTTTTTCTTATCATCTTTATATCTGATGGACTCAATGTGCCTTTTCGAGAACTTCAATATTTTTTTTATTTTTGGAAACACGAGACGGAATGTTTTCCCGCCACTTCCACACGGGTTGCCACGGAACAACAAAACACTCAAAATAATGATCGTCAATAACTGATTACGTAAAATAACCCATAAGTCTATTGTCAAAATTAATTTCTCACTATAGAACAAAGTATTGCAACAACGGTACCGTGAAACTCATGTCCTAATTTCTAGAATACTTTCTTCTAAAACTCAACAATTCACAAAATCCAAAAACCTGTTGAAGAGAAGCGGTATTTATTAACTTTTTTAATTCGTCGACTTGGTATTTCGTTTTAACTCTAATCAAATCCACTTCTTACTTTTTATTATATTTTTGGCGGATTGTTACCTGCAGCAATTCGCAGAGGATTGAAAAAGTCTTATTTGATAGAATTATACCTGAGAACCTAATACGGGTCCTTGTTCCCCCTTCATTTCCCGACATATACCCGCACACATCCCCCCATCCCTCAGTTGTCCCCGTAATGTCCCTCATCATTTCCCCATTTGTCTCTATACTTCCCCTACCCGTTCCCAAAACTCGTAATCTGTCGCACCTCATCTGTTCTCAAAAAAGGCGAGTCCCATCGGGACATGCAAACCAGTTTTAAAAGATCTAGTAACACATAACAGGTCGAACAATAGATCGAAAATGTCAATAGTTTCGTATAAAGTTCATATATCATATTTCCTTGGCGTATAATAAAATATAAAAAGGATTCAAACTTATAATATTATTAATATATTGTTATTATTATTATTATTATTATTATTATTATTAAGAAGAAGAAGAAGAAGAAGAAGAAGAAAAACTTCTAATGATGTATGGAGCTTTGCATCCGAAAGCTGATATTGACAGACTGTATGTTGCACGCAGGGATGATGGTCGCGGGCTAAGACAAGTGGAGTCTGCATACCGAAATGCAATAGTTGGAATGGCTAAGTATGTAACCCAGCAAGCAGACGATCCTTTGATGAAGCAAATTATTCTGATCGAAGCGAAGAACGAAGGCAGAGGTATTGTAAAACTTGCGAAGAAAATAGCATCAAAAGACCTGCAAGCGGTGGACCAAGCAAACACGGATTTACTGACAAAATTCAACACCAGAACCGAGTCTCAAAAACTACTGAAACAGGCTTGGAGAAACAAACCTCTGCATGGCCAATATTTAGCTCGTGTGAACGTTAATGATGAGCTAACACATGCGTGGCTTAAGAGAGGTAAAATGAAAATTGAGTCGGAAGCATTCCTAATAGCAGCACAAGATCAGGCACTACGAACACGCCATTATGAGAAGGTCATATTGAAGACAATACAGGAAGACAGATGCCGACTGTGCGGAGAGAAGTCTGAAACTGTTGATCATATTGTTTCAGGATGTCCAATTCTGGCTAAACATGAATACCTGAAAAGACACAATAAAGTGTGCTCATATCTTCACTGGCATATAAGTAAAGCTATGAATGTCCCAGAGATAAGCAATAAATGGTATAACCACACACCTAAACCAGTAACAACAGCTGGGCATAACACCATCTTGTATGATCAACAGATTCACACCGATCGCACTATAATGGCTAACAAACCAGATATAGTGATACGCAGTAAGGCGGAAAAAACATGTCTCCTCATTGATGTATCTATTCCATGTGATGGAAATGTAACAGCAAAGTCTGCTGAGAAATTTCTAAAGTATAAAGATCTTGCAATCGAGGTCAGTCGAATGTGGAATGTTAGAACAGAGATTGTGCCAGTAATAATAGATGCTCTGGGCGCAATTCCTAAAGATCTTACGAAGCACTTAACTAAGATCCCAGGCTGCAGTAAGCAATATGAAATTCAGAATATCGTTCTCTATGGTACGGCGCACATTTTGCGCAAGGTGTTGTAGAACCAAATAGATCACCGAATCTACACCTTAGGAAGCTGGGTGCAACCTGGTGTGGATTTTCGTTTACTGCCGGAACCCAAGATCATGCACCGTGAGAAAGGAAGATAATAATAATAATAATAATAATAATAATAATAATAATAATAATAATAATAATAATAATAATAAATATAATATTATTATTACAAAGCTTTAAAAATAAAAACAGCTTGCATCGCCATTGATAACCACGGTCGCTAGAGGATATTTACAGAATTGTTGAATTCATTTTCAAATATATTTAAAGTCATAAGTGCTTTTAAATGCGGAAAAAGTTAAAAATATGTTTTATTTTTAAACACAGCCAGCAATGGAAGAAATTCACAACTGGTGTTTTCAGTGGAAGTTTTGAGATTTTTCGCTCTTATTCCCTTGTTCTAAGACACAGTAGAAACTTTTTCCAAAAATATTTGTTTCGTTTGAATTTGGCGATGAGAAAATAAAAAAATGTGTTTTATAGTATAAATTATTTTATTTTCACGTTTTTTGTGAGAAAAAAATTGTTAAGTTGACGAAAAAATAAATTTAAATTCCTTTTTGGCTGGAGAGGGGCGGGGTGGTGTCAGAGGTCTAAGAAACCTTGCAGAAATCTTACTTTTTGTTAGAGTCATAGTTTAGCTACTCACATGCCATTTAATTTTAGGGAACTTTTTACCATTTTATTCAGCGGTACACTTCAGGAAGCAAAAATAGGGCGGCCTTTTGGATGTCCTAAAAATACATTCTATTTTTAGAGAAGAGAAACGTATTTTTATTTTTGATTAAGCAAAACTTTTGTGGTACAAAATTCTTATCTACATCTGTGAAACAGATATAGCCAGTAAAGAGAAGAGTTACAAACGTAAATAAATTCATCGAAACTATTCTTTCAAATTTTATGTTAAAATTGGAATTGATCAGAAAGTGTAAAAAGGGTAAAAAGGCATTCCTCTTGAATCGTTATGATTAGTACAAAGCTCAGGCTACAGGACCTGCTCTTTCGCCAACCCACTTGAGGATGCATTTTCACAGAGTTATAGCATTTAAGGGGGCAAAGCTGTACATTTACGATTTCCTTAGCGTGCAAAACTAGGCATCATCCCGACATAAGTCTTAATAGATTGAATAAACTCAGAAAATCCTCAATCAAGATGAAGGTTTAGGACCGAACATTAATAGTGCAGAATTTGATATACATTGTAACGAAAGAAGAGAAAAGATGTTCAGGAGAAGAGGTCATAATTTAAGAAAAATGGAGAATTCTGAAGGAAAAAGAGGAGGGAGAAGAGGCGAAGAAGAGAAGGAAGAATTAAGGTTCGAAAAGAATAAAATTATTCCAGATATGATACATAATCAGAATGCTACCTTTAGTGTACATTAGCACTTTACGTAAATGTAAAATCAATGTTAACACCAGAAAAGTACAATAAACTACCAATTAATAATAGAAGAAATTTAAAATACAATATTGACATTATTAAAGAACAATATAAAAGTGCAATAATTTCTAAACATCACTTGTATCTGTGCATAAATCCAATATATTGTACTCGTAATATTCGGGTCAGATAATAGGAAAACAGATTACCATATCAGATCAGCTTAAGGTTGAAAGGAAACTTACAACGCATTCCAACATACGAGTTTGCATAAAGAGAGATCTGAAAGAAATAATACTTGTTGATGACACCTCTATTAACATTTTATTAGTTAGAAATCTAATGGAAAAATATGTTTATAAGCCATCAATCCCAGTTGACCTCAGTCACAACCGTGCTGCAATGCCAACAACACCTTACCGGTATATCAGTTCGTAAGTCAATAATGTGCATGTTGTTTATTATAATACAGCTTTATCTATTTTAGTAAACACTTTCCATCTAAGCCATAATTAATGTGAATCATATTTTAAGAATTATTTGTACATTATTGAGTAACCAATGTGTATTATCACAGGACACGGTCAGGGAAAGAGAGAAAAGGGTATCTAAAAAAAGTTTTATTTTCTTTGTTAAACTTACCAACAGCAAAATAAATCCATTTTATTCAACTGAACGCGAGTAAAAGCTGATTATATTCTAATTTACTTTTTCTCTTCCACTCTATTTTCTCATGTAGTACATACTCCGTATAGAGAAAGAACTGCAATACTCTAGAAAAAAGTGTCGTTTTTCTTATACATAATAAATACGTTTTGGAGGTATCTGATACGACTTGGATATTCCCAAATGGATCTGGTTGATATTGTAGTCCCTTGAGTTTTAAACTTTTTTAAATTTTTTGCATGAAGTTCCTCGAAATATTTCGAAATTTTCTTAAAAATATATCTATTTTTTCTCGAAACGTCTCTTAAAAATATCGTAGGTCCTATTTTCACTAATACTGCTGAATTTCCGACAACGGCAAACTTTTAAAGTGTTCGACGCCATCCACTACCTAATAATTTCGACCTCACCCTTCAACAATTTTTTCATTAAGCATGTGGCTTGAATTAAGTCTTTGACAACATAATTACACAATTCACACAGTGATACACAATTATTTGATAATATAAGACTTTTTTGCGAAATGTTCAATAAAATCGTGAAATATTTTTAAAAAATCATAAAGATTTAATAAAAATGATTGCGTTGTGTCGTATGTCCCATTTTCATTAAAACCTGGAATTTCGAAAACAATTTATTTCGTCAATCTTTTTCGACACGCTTTATTTATTAAGATAGATTTTTATTTATCGAAGGTGATATATATATATATATATATATATATATATATATATATATATATATATATATATATATATATATATATAATGCAATATATTTCTCAATTTTAGATCTTTAAATAATTATATGTTCAACTTATTTTAAAATATTTTTAGTTTTCTCATAATTAGGATGAGTCTTGACACGTTTCCACAAAAACATAAAGAATAATTTCTCAAAAAAAAGCTTCAAATTTTTTCTTTAAACTTTTATAAGAATAGAGCACAATCCGTTCAATTCTGTGGTTATCAATATTATAATATTGCATAACCATTATAAATAATTCGAAAAGGTTTGTGCTATTCCAGTACCACCAGTTGTATTTGTGGTACAATATTGTAATCTTTTTTTCTCCAATCTTAGCGAATTCGGTGTGGTCTAACTGTGAATGGCAGACCTACGGACGCACAAACAGACACTGGCAGTTACTCAAACAAATAAAGATTTTTTCACAAGTAGAGCTATGTAAGGTTACGAAAATGGTAAAGGTCCCATTTTCGGAGAACTCACTGTTTTCATTAAGATTGCAAAAAATTAACATTGTAAAGATACAATATTGATGACGGATTTTTTACTTAATGAAATCTGAATAATTGAGCATATGTGAAATTCTTGTTACAAGATTTTGGGAAATTATCACGATTTCACTCAAAACTACTCGAAAACTATTCATACCTAAAATGTTGCTGTTGTAGTCATTGAAAGACCTAAACTTGAAGAATAGATTATATTAAGCAAAGAAATCTCTATCTTCAATAATTTAATTGTAGGTGAAGGTCGAGAAACATTTTCAACACTTAACATTTTGAGGAATTTAGATATTTTAATCGAAATCGAACCCCTACCACAGTTATACGTGCTCTTTGCTCATTTTGAGCAAAAAGAAAAAGTTAGAAATATTTTTGAGAAAATTTGGAAATTGCTTCAGGGAATTCATCTTAAGTACCCACAGAATGAAATGATCCGTTAAAAAGAATGAAATGATCCGTCTAACAGGAAATATTCATTTTGAAGAAAATCATGCATACTGTTTGGATGATAGTGTTTTTCACATACACCTCAGACTGACTGAGAGACTTGGCACTACAAACTGTGCGAGCTTTCAGGAGGAAAATAAACACTTTTACTTTCTCGGCTTACTACGTAAGAAGAAGTATTGTAACCATTGTAATCCAACATTTTTTTGACAGAAAAAACCTTATTGTCGGGTGCTGGTAACAAAAAGAAGAAACATCTTGTTTTTCTATGTAGTAAATTCCTTTTTCTAACACTTTATTTAATCAGATTCCATGTTTTGTGGGACTTTGATACGGAAAAATCGATTGACGACAAACTTATCTCTGTCCGCCTATCTGTGCCAACGCTAGTTCCTAAACTGTTCAGACAATTTTCTCCAAAATTGATTTTCCACAATGGATCGGAAAGAACTCTACAATATTGCCCTGCAAGTTTGTAAAGGGTATTTTAATTTTGGATGGTACTTTACACGAAGCCTAAGAAAGATTTCAAACTTTTCTGCAAAAAGCTCGACATTTTGTATTAAACTTTGACTTCAGATAGCGAAAAGGACGATTAAAGGAATGATGCATATCTTACTTTCGTTGAAATTCCTGATTTTCGAAAATAGCAAAAGTTCCAAAATCGTATTTCTAGCTACAATATTGACATTCAATATTTTTTCTTAATGAAATGTGTTCTCCAAAGACAATGGAATTAGGTCATGTACAAGTTTTCGGTCAAGTACAACATTGCAAAAGTATAATATTCAAGATGGATATTTTTGTCTTAAATGAAATCTGTTCTAAGAAGTCAGATCTTAAAAAAGTTACGTAAATGGTTTTTGAAAACGATCAGTTTTGCCGTTTTTTCTAAGTAGCAAACTTTGTTGTACCTGCTACCTACTGTCAGAAATATCAACAAGCAGTGCAATTTTTCAAATCATTTTACGCTAATTATTGACTCGTCTTCGTCCAAGCCGCTGAGAATGTATATAATTAAAGCGTAATTGGAGAAGAATTGAGATGGCGATAACGATAGAGGGCGAGACCCGCGGGACCCGGAGCTTTTTGCGCCGCGAAGTAACCCATTGCATCACGGGGGCGACCCTCGGCGGCATTCCGGTCATGAGGAGCGGCGACGCGACGGGCGGCCGGTCACGTCGCCGATACGTGACGGGCCGCGTGTTCTCGGCGCGCGCTGGATGCAGACTGAAGTTCACGGGATTCCAGCGATAATGCGCGACATCACCCACATCTGCGTCGGCGGGCGTGAGGGCAAGGCGTCCGGCGTCTGTCGTTCACGGAAATTAGTCACTGGGTCACGGAGCGTCCGTGTGCTTCCCCGCTGGCGCGACTCGCGGTTTTCGCCTCCCACCGCAGGCTTTGCGGTCGACATCGTTGCTCCGGCAGGGGGGTTGTGTTCGATGTGCAATGAGAGGTGCCTTAAATCCACCCCTTCCTTGATATTCCGTTTATTTAGCCTTGTAAATAGGAAAAGAGCCGACCTGGATAGCCGAGGTGGCCAAGAGCGAGTACCGACTCAGCGCTTCGGTCCGAAGGGTCGCGGGTTCGAGTCCCGCCTTGGGCATGGGTGTTTGTCCCTTGACTTTGTGTGTGTGTGTGTTGTCGCGGAGGGCCTCGCGTTCTGATGACTCCAGATCAGAGGAGCCCGCAAGTCTGTGCAGTTTGTCTAGTGTATGGTCGAATATGCGTCCCTTCGGGACGTAAAGGGCAACCGGCTGTCGGCTGGATAAAAGCCCTAGGAAAAAAAAATAGGAAAAGAAATTACACATTTGTGGTCTTGATGGACATTAAATACAAATTACCAAATAATTTTCATTAAGTAATAAAATGAAGAGGACGAATAACGCGCGATAATTGATTCAGACAATTCTAATAGTTGATGTCCTTTTCGATCCTTACAGCCTCATAGAGAATCATGCATACAATGCTCACAATACTCCTTAGTAACAACACTGGTTTAAAGTCATTCATTTTAAAACATAATAGATAACCATTCGCTGAAAGTATCTTCACCCCTTCTTTGTATTTTCACAGCGAAGGAAGAATATTGTAAAAGTATACAAAATGCATAGAAATTATTAATTTATCCGTCGTTTAAAAGTTGAATGCTTCTAGCCGATCACTAAAGCCGTAAGTCAAAGTGTCAAAAGTAACTTGACGTACGTAACTTAACTCCAAATAATAGTAATTCACATCACAAGACAAGAAAGTCGATATTTCCATGACTAGACGGGAGAGTTTCATGATGAAGCCGATAGGCCGAGTCCCGTCGTGTTATGGAAAGAATCTTCGGTACTTTCCCATGTTGGTAATGACAAAAGTTGAAATCTCATATCTGAATTCCTTGTAATTATGCGTCACTTTCTAGATCGAATAATGATTGATTGATTGAGGATTCCGGGCGAGACAACTGTTATGGACATTAGTCCCGTTAGTGTACTGAATGTTGTATCGCGTGAGGTGGCGTAGTTCTTCCTTCGCTTGGTGATTAGAACTGGCACAACCTTCAATTCGGATTGCGGAATACTTCCTTTGTAGGTTCTCTCCCCAGCGTGGCACAGTCCCAGTCGGGACAAGCTCTAAGCTCCCGACTGATCTCCCGACATGTGTGATAGCGTAATGTATGTGGCTATGTGTATATAGAGGGAGAGGCTAGAACAAAGAAGAGGAAGGAAAGATCGTACACGGTCCTTGGTTCCTTTATTAGGTTATTGCTCCGGCATTCGCCTGGTATTGATCGATGAAGCTGAAGCAAACTACCAATCAGAGCAGCCGTCACCTAGAAATCTCCTCCAGGTAACTGCTGAACTCGATATGGCTAGTGCTGAAAAATCCCCGACCATTAGAATCCGAACCCTAGGACCTCCCGGTTAGAGACACAACATAGTCAGCAGCAATGCTGCTCTTAGCTAAACTCAGCCGGTAGTACAGTCTCGAATAAAATTATAATAATAGTGAGAACGGAAATTATACGAAGTGACACGTCGAATAACGGAATGTAGTGAATCCAAAGAAATAAATAGAATATTACTTAATATATTATTACTTTAAACGTAGAGTAGAATAGGAATTCAATAAAGTGACAAATTCTGAGTTGTCAAACTAGCCGTTGTTTGCAGTGTAACTAACAGTGCAAACATTAAGATTCTAAAATGGGATGATACATGTCATTTATTTTCTCAGTATCTACTTGGAGGTTAAGTCTATAACAGACGGACAGGCAGATGGACAGGATGACATACAGACGATTTTGCCGTAAACCAATTTTTCGGTATCAAGGACCCACAATACGGGGATTCTTGACACCATAATAGAGGAAATAATTTTTCACATGTAAGGACAAGATTTATCCATTTTTTAGTAAAAGAAACATACAAAACGACGTTTTTTCTCACGAAAAATCTCTGGGTTTTCCCTCAGTATTACAATACTTTCTCTACCATACGTAAGTAGTATATGAGAAAGTAAAAACAATTAAAAATGAATATTTCTCATGATAAGTTGTTATTTTACATTAAATTGCGTAATGTTAATTGCTTCTATTTGAAATTATAGCCTTTGCCATTTTTCTTTACATATACACTATTTTTATATAGGTAAGTTTGAATTTGATCCTAAAAGCATGTAGGCGTGAATGTAGGGTACAAGAGATGAAGGAAATGTAAAAAGATCATGTATCAAAAACATGTAAACACCTTTGTTAAAAGTGGGCGATCGGGGCAGGAATAGATTGAATACCTGTCTCAGAGATTGTGAAAAATCAATACCTTAGCTACGCGGGGCACTTCTGTTTGATATTAACTTATTAAAAATATATTCCATAAAAATTTTAAATTTGATTAGACTTATTTTTTTTCGCCCAAACACGCGAAGAAAGAGCAGTTCTTAGTGCTAGTGCAAAACATCTTTATGTAAAAAAAACGGACCACCCATCTAATATACGATTGTAACAAATGAATGTCGTTTTTTCAACTAGTAAATTAATAATACCTGTATTTTGTAGAACTCCTATATCAGAAACTCACTTTAAGATCAACATTAACAACTCCTTGATGTTTTCCAAATTAAATTATTCCAGCAAAAACTTTTGGGCATCTCATATTTAATTACATACGATCCGGAAGTCTGTAATTTATGTGCTTAAGGGTAGCTGGGTCATCTTTCATAATTCGATAATGACACCATGTGGAAAAGAAACATTCAGTAATGAAGTCGTTAATTGAAAACCGTTAACAGTCATGAGCCAAAGAAGTGAGCGATGTAATTCTCGATCTTGTGCTCGAAGATCAGAAATGATAGAAAAGCAAACAGTCGACTTTTTTCCTTTTCTCCCTATCTTTATAGCTCCATTTTTTATTTTTTCTATTTATGCTTCTGTAAACTAAATTAAAACATGCTAATATTCGAATTCTAAAAAAATCATGTTGTGTATACTGATTTATTTAAAGTGGTGCCTCAAGGCCACGAGCTGGATGACGAGGGAGGGACAGTTATCCAATCGGGAGCTTCGTTACAAGTTACATTTTTGGTATTGGAGCTACCGATTGGATGAAAATTTCCCCCTCGCCTTCCAGCTCGTGACCCTGAAGCGCCGTGTTAAATAAATCAAAGTATATTCACAATATTTGATCGGGAAGAATACTGAAAGAAATACACTATTTATGTAGTAGTTAAATAGAACCGTAATGACAAAGTATATTATCAAAATGGCTGCCTCAATCACGAAAATTTGTCGTTAAACTATTGTTGAGAACGTTTTCAAATTCTACAAAATATTACTAACAATTATTTGAATTATGATTTGATTCATTCTTGCGATTGGGAGAGTAATAACTTTATGTTCAAACGAGTTTTTTTTCACGTTTTCGAATAATGAATGAGTCCGAGTGTTTCCTGATGGCTTCTTTTCGAACAATTTGAATTACTACCGCAGCTGTTCCTCTTTTATTTACGAATAAGTCGTTTTTGTAAGAACTGATTTACTTAATGAATGACAAATACAATTATACAAATGCTTGTATTCTTTGGTGTCGCATATATTCTTAACTTCAGTCTACGATGGAGTAAATCTATTTTTCAGAAGTCATTATCACTAGCAAATCATGAAAAATCATCATTCACGTCAAGTATACATCTACAATGCTTCATTAGTCATTCTTAAAAATGTCTAATTATTACATTCTTTCAAATATCGACAAAAATGTTTGCTTCTGAAAATCTGCTTTTATACCATTAGGGACTAGACTGCTGATTCAGTAAAATGACATGAGTAGTACAAGTAGATTTTATTTTAAAAATAAGACGGTAGAAAGCGGTATTGAAGCAAAAAGGCAACGACAACTTACAACAAATTTACTTTTTTTCATTTTCTTGGGAAGAAAGTCTAAGAGTTTTTTTTTGTAAATCCACAAAATGTCACAAAATATTTTTGCCATCCGAGCACCTTTTTATGTAATTTACTTAGATGTTCGGAGTATATTGAGGGGATCATTATATCCGATATAATAAAGGTCGCTCACATGTTGATAAACAGTATGGTGCACCAAAAAATATTGCTCGATTCAGAAATGATAAAATGTAACTACATAAATAACATCAATATTGAATAATCTTACCCATAATTCCAAAAACTTATCCGTCAATCCGTCATTGTTTTTGTCAATACGGTTACTTTTCAATTTGTACACGTGAATTTATTATTTGCAGCATAAAGTATAACATATCGAATTGGTATTTATTTTTCAATGATGATAATTGGCAAAAATATGCTAATTCATCTTCGAGTACATTTTGAATTGTCTTTTCCTTTCTTCGCTCCTTAAAAAATTCGCATTATCTTTCTTTAGATCCACTATAGCAATACATCCTCCTCAAATTTAGTGTCGAAAATTCTAATAGAAAAAAATTAATTTATTTTTGATTTTCATTTCTTCTGTTGCAATGAATTATCGCTCAAATGCAACAGACCTTGCATTTCTTCTTTCCTCCGAGGTGGTTCCCGTCCACGTGTTCATTCAAATCACCAAAGATTGAAAGTTTAAGGAATTCGGTGAGGAGCATTCGAGGGAGGGACATACGAGGAGTGAAACATAAACCGTGTGTACAAATCAAAGTAATACTTAGTTTAGTATGACTTAGAATTATTATTTCAAATACAAATGTTTTAAAACAGGCGTTTCTTGTATAATTGGAATTTCAAATCATTTTTATGTACCCTCAGAGTTCGGATTAGAAGTTCACTGTCTGACAGGATGTGACAGTTCAGCGGCAACATAACGGCTTCTGCAGTGTCGTTAATCGCGAGAGTATTGGGTTCGAGTTCCGACGTTGGCTGATTTTCGACACTAGCTAGATAGCTGGGTCAAATTCAAATACTTCATAGTGGGTGTCGGCTCTGATCGATAGTTTTCCGTGGTTTCTCCGATCAATACCAATCGAAAGTCGGAGCAGTACCATAACAGAAGGTCAGGGACCGCGCGCAATCATTCCTTTCTCATCCTTGTCTCAGCCTCTCCTCTTACATGCAAGCACGCGCGCGGGCATACACACGCGCGCGCGCGCGCACACACACACACACACACACACGCGCGCGCACACACACACACACATGCACTTCATCAGCACAGAGCTCAGAAGCCACTTGAGCTTGACCCAGCTGGCGCGGTGCCCGAACGGGGGAGCTTTCTCGAGCGGGAAATACGCAAGCTGGCGTTTAGGGCGGCGCTGGACCTCATATGCAAGCTGGAGATGAACACCACCGCCTACTGGGATATAAAATGTACTTACGGGACTAATGATGTAGTATTTGACGCACTCAATCACTATTCTGGAGCATCAACTTTAGAAAATTCGGGAGCAATTATTTTGGTCTATTTGTACAATTTTTTAAATTTTTCTCTTAAAATTTTACCAATTTTTTTTAAAGAAATAAAACTATAATTTAAATACGTTTTGTGCATCAACTGATGTCATTGCAGGGCCTCTGACCGGGAGGTCCTAGGTTCGGGTCCCGAGGGCGGAAGGATTTTCGACACTAGCTTTTCAGCTAGGCTGAATTCAGTCGCTGTCTGGAGTAGAATGCTAGCTGCCGGCTGCTCTGATCGGTAGTTTTTCGTAGTTTCTCCCATCAACACCAGGCGAATGCCGAAGCAGTACACTAACAAACGGGCCACGGGCCGCGCGTGATCTTTCCTTTTTCCTTGCCCTATACTTATCCCTTACACACACACCTACACTAACCTGCACTACACTACCACACATGCCGGGAGACCGGTTGGGGACTTAGAACTTGTCTCGGCTGAGGCGTTGCCCCGCTGTTGGGAGATACCTGATTAGGGAAAACCCCGTTAGCCCACGGTAGGTCGGCGCCAGATCTGGCCTTCCAGCGGGGGAAAACCACCGCCACAACCTGAGCAAAACACACACTACACTTACGGGACTAATGACCATAGTAGTTGACACGCCAGGAATCACTAACAATCAATCAATCAACCTATTGCTCTGAACGAACTCAAGAACCTCAGTGTCTGAAACTGATATTTTGATTTTTAGGGGTACTTTAGATGAAGCCTCAACATTTTTTTAATTATCACAATAATGGCTTCAAATATATTGATTAACCTTTGTCTTCGAATAGCATAAAGGACGCTTAAAAGAATGGTGTATGTTTTATTTTCATTAAAATCCCTAATTTTTCGAAAATTGCAGAATTGCAAAGTTTTTTCGGCGTATTCCTACAATTACAATTTTAAAGATACTGATTTTTCTTGAATGAAGTCTTTTGTGCAAAGACAGGTCTGGAAACAAGATTATGTACAATTGAAAAATATGAGTAGTTTTCCCGTAAATTTGCGTGAAGCAGAGGCAATTTTTAAACAATTATTTACCCAAAAACTGCTCCAATTTTGTCTTTAAATGTTCTCTCCGTATGTATCAAAGGACGTTTAAAAAAATAGTGCTGGTCCCACTTTCGGAGAACTTTGTGTTCAGGTACCTAAGTTCAATTCGAAGCAGGGGATTTTGAAGGGTCAAAAATCCTTCGTACACCTTCCTTCGGAGGGGAAGCAAAGCCAACTCTCTCATGTTCTAGACTTATTGCATAACAGAAGCCTCTGAGCTTAATTATAATCCCTTGTTTCTTCGAGCGAGTTATATCTACTTTCGCAACTAGATGTCAAAAGGAACGCAACGAAATTTGCATGGCCAGGCGGAAGAGCCTGCCTGATGGTCTAAGCCTCACAACGTAAAATAAATTGAAATGATTTAATATAATTGTCAGATCACATTCAGCAGTCTTTACTATCAAGATTGGAACTATTTATGAAATGATTTAAAGTGAGGCCGGCATTAATTTTGAATATCGTTGGGTAAAAGTGGATGATATTTTGTTATTGGAAGTTTGACAGAGAAAACAATGTCCATGTCCTACATCCATGGCAATTGTAGTAAATTATAATAATTGTACTCGTGATATTTAAATAATCATTTAAATACTTTAACATGATGTCTTATTCCAGCCACGATCCTAAATTGTTGAAATTAGTTCATTATTGGTCACGAAAGGCTTCTTGAATCTTCTCCGAGAAATTTAGTAATTAAACTAGCGTAAATTGCAAATGTGATCTGAAAGATAGTAAAAAAGTATTAAATGAATCTGTAATGGTATTGAAATAATATAATATCATCCTGAGAAACCCAATTTTAAATTCTACGGGGAAACTTAAAAAGCATTTCAGAAAATGTTGAACTTGCGCTTGGAAGGTAACAAATCCAAATTTAATTTCTTGTCTGTATATCTTTTGAATTCATTCACCATTTCATTTGGGAGTAGTAGCCCAATTTGTCTCAATTTATTATTCATAAATTAAAATCGTCATCGAAAACAATGTATTTGATACATCCATTTTAATATACAGAAAATGAATTTTCTTTTTTGCATTTAAATGACGAGGATTTGAATGTTTTAATCAATTATAATTGTAATTTTTATAATGATATTGGTTCTTTCAATTCAATGCCTTCACGACCTCCACCGAAACATGGTCTTACTCTTCCCAAGAAACACGTGCGCTTTAAAATGAAATTGGTGCATTTTAAAATTATTGTAATTATTATTATTTAAACAAAGTTTTCACTTCACGTACTCATAGGCATTGTAATACTCGACAATTTTCAGATATAATTCAAAAATAACATTTTTAACAATGGAAATTTTATTGAATTTTGCCTCATTAAATAGTTCCATCTTGAGAACCAAAATCCAAGTAATTTGGCGTATCTTAAAATACAAAGCGTTAAATTTCACAACATGTATCCCTCATTAAGAATGTTCTTTCAACTGGTTCCGAATGATCGGATAAGATGCAAGAGCAGACGGCAGCTTCAGGACACGGTTCATGTCAGCCTGCACTCCAATTACTGAATGCGAACGCCGTCACTCCGCCCGCCCGCGGCAGCGGCGAGGGGTGGAGGATAGGGGGTGGGGGAGCATGGGGCTCCGCGGGGATACCATTGGACGCTTGACATTCTAACGCGCGTCCCCAGACCTCGTGCTCGCCGCAAGGTTGAGTGACATAACCGTTCTGAATGACCCAGCAACACGACGACGGCCAAACTCCAATTAGTGCAAAGGTCGAACAAAATAAATAAACGTGAAATACATATTTTAATGACAAGCGTGTTTCGAAATGTAGACTATGCTCACTAGGTCTTGGAGACGATGTGGTGTTTTGCTGTGAAACGAAGGGAATTTGGTACAACTGGAAATTGAAATGACGTTTGATGCATTCCTGAGGAATGTAGTGTTGTAATTGTCACAAATATTTCTAGATCTAAAAGAATTTGTCAAAATTTCAAGAAAGAAGGCAGAACAAAAAATTGTTCACAAAGTATATATCAAACGAGTTTATCTTAATTCGCATTGGAATGCCGATGTATAGCATGAAATAACATCTGATAAAAGTCATAATTCTGTTCATTAAACAAGCAAACACGTGTCAATTTTAGGAAGTGGGAGGAGGTGTTTCGGTCAACATTGAACCATGTGATACAACGATTCCCATGTCTTCAGATGCCTGGAGACCCAGATATTTTCTTCATTATCACACTTTCATTCGCAATGTTCGAGAAGTATGGTCTCTAGAGACGTCCCGCGATTACAACTGCGAGTGATTCTTATAAGGTGGAAGATTAAATATTGACTGGAAAAAGTTAATACCCATTTCAGAAGTGTAACTTCAAGCAACCCTTCGAATTGAGTCAGTCAGGGATGTATACGTAACAGTTCACGACGCAGGTCGACTCAATAAGTACGATCTTGAAGTACGAAATAAAAATCCCTTTTCGTTGATTTGGTTAGAATTGAACTAGCAATACATCTTAACAAATCTTGAAAATTAAAATAACAGTATTTACATGTATATTGCAAAATAAAAAACAAATTAACAAAGAATAAATAATTCTAATCTGTTGTAAAAGTTTTCTCAAATCAAAACAACAAATTTTTAGAAAAGTAATCGCTCACTGATCAGTTATGAAGAACAGAAGCTCAAAATTATTCCTCCTACCTCATATACTTTCTCATAGTTTCGTCTCCATCCGTTAGCCTGATTTTAGGCCACTAAAACGTTTTCCAAATTGCCTGTTCTTTTCTTCGCTCTCGTGCTTTCTCTCCATGTCTTGCTGATCGACTCACATTCTCTTTACATAATGGCTTCGTCCTTCCAGAATCCCATTTGACATTGAGACATCCCATCTGGGGATTATCGTCTGAATACCTCCTGAGAGGTTCATAAAAGACAATTTAGATAAGCGATGCACTTGCAGATGTCTTAAATCATGCAAAATAGGTATGAAGTTGGTCAAATATTCCATTTACAATAATTATACAATTACAATGCCTTCAAGTAAAGCAATTACTGCAGAATTGATTTGGTCACGTTAGGTAATCATGCACTGATCTAACAAAAACTTAAATTGTTATTGCTCGAGAAATGCTACTCGTAAATTCAAATATTCCATTCGCAGTTTATAACATCGCGATACAATTTTGAAAATATGGGGAAAGCAATTACTGTTTTATTATGTCACGAGAAAGAAATTACTATTCATTTCTAGTCTGACTCGATAAAAGCGAATGGATCCGGAAATGTCATTACTTTTCTAAACTAGTGAAACAAGAAATCGTTGTCATTAATTTCAGTAAAACATGCATCGTATAATTTTGTTTATGAAATTACGTTATCGTAAATTAATATCTTAATCTTATCTGACGTACACTATCAGAATGTACAAATTTCATATATACCTTCAGATGTTCATTTTCATATATATATATATATATATATATATATATATATATATATATATATATATATATATATATATACACACACCTCTTCTCAGAGAAGGAGAGAGAATAAGTGTGAATAACTCGCACAACTTCAAATATATACCTATCTTAATTTGAGTAGGTATTGTTTAAATATATAAAATCACAAGGCCTCTCATGTATCAGCTCTTAAATATATTTTCATAATTTTTATTCGATAGAATAAAATAAATTAATAATATTAAGAGCAATAGAAGCTTTTCAGAATGATTCCAGATTCATTAAAATTCATCCATACTATTGAGGAAACTTGTATAATATTTTTCAAAATGAAAATTTCTAGATCTATGATTAAAGAAGCAGGAAAAGATACCCTAAATGATAAGGAACTTTAAAAGTGGGCAAGGAATTTGATTGTACCCTGATTGCATCTTTAAAGAACAAATTTTGGATGATTATTATCAAAACTAAAATTGGAAACTTCATTGAAATTTGGATTTTTATATTGAAATTTGAAACACTATTTGTGGAACTTCATTGCTTAGAATCTACGCTATAATACCCATCACGAAATCGTTATTCTCATCGAATTTTTGTTTTCCAAAATCGTAACTTTTGTTTCAAACTGCTATTTTAATCACGTGACAGATGGTCTTGTGGCCCAAACAGGAATTCGACCCCCATTATTAAAATGTTATAGAATATTCTATTTTGTCATGTAGAAAACCATGTTAACATGCCATTGCTAAAGAAACTTTTGGACCACGAAAGAAATGTTGATGCGAATCGATTACTACAAAGTCGATTCAATCAGTTTCCAATTAAGTTCCACTCGTGATATAAATAGAAGAGAGAAACGAAACGACTGATTAATTATCCTGTTAAATATTTTTTGGAAGGAGGTGATCAGCAGAACCTAAAGAGTTCAATTTCATACATTTTTACTTATTTTAAAGAACAGTTTCACTCATCTCAATAAACAATGATTAACATTTTTAAAGGCAATTCGTATCTCTTCTTGATGATATCCTACATCATTTTTGCAGCGTATCACGACAACTGAACGATATTATGTATTTTCCAAATTAACTTTTTCCGCTTTTTGAAATATAATATGTATAAGACTCTAAACGATGAATAATATTAATGCCGTATTATGAATATGGTGGCGGTAAATAAGGCATGTAACTATGAAATTCTTAGGCGATAATGTTCATAAATTTATCCTCGGGATTATCGAAAGTTTTGTTTATTTGTTAGAAAGTTTACGTTGACATCCAATTCTCAGACATCAACGAGATACATGGGAAAGTGGGGAATTGCCAAAACAGTTTGATCAAACATATATTGGGAACAATGTCATCAACAGTATTACTATTATTTGAACGGAGATTATTTGAACGCAGAATATTAACATTCTTATATTTCTTTTTTTTAATTAAGACGCGCGATCACCAACAAAAACAAAACAGTGAAGAGCGGATCCGCTTTGAGAAGAACTTGTATGTAAGAGGCAATCACAATAAAGTATACCTATCGTGAATGGTATCAGAAAACAATAATTCGAATTAAATATTGTAACTTACTTCCAAGCTCAGTTTTTTCAGCTGAAAGACACTAAGAAACTATTGAATTGTATCCGTATTATACAGCTCTATTTGGATGAGCTGAATCATTTTCTTCAAAGGACATTATTGTGTAAGAAATAGTACGCAGTATGAAATTCATGAAAAAAACAACTGCTATATTCTAATTCCTGTTTCCAATAAACTTACTTTTTTTCTTACGAGAGGCACCGGAAGCCGCTTAACTCGAAAAGTTCTCGTCCACGCCATTCAAGAGACTTGAACTCCTGAGATACTAGGAGAGTATTCCTTGAGGTGGCAAACATCGCCCCTGAGAGGACGCCAGCGCTCGCTTAACGCTCCGCTTAGTCATGGTGGCGAAGAAGGGTATTGACCGCGGCGCGGGGGCGGCGAGAGTCGGAGGGCGCGTGGCTCTGGGAGCCGGCGGCGGCGGCGGCGGCTACCGGGAGGCGCGATGGGCTCCGCGCCGGCGGCGGCGGCGGCGGCGGCGGTGTTGGCGGCGCAGGTGCGGTATTGATTGTACCAGCACGTGCTAGCACCGCTGTCCCTGCGCGCACCACACCTCCGGGGCGAGTCGCCTCGCCTAGGGGCTAGGAGAGCGCCCGCCGCCGCCGCCGCCGCCGCCGTCCTCGTCGCAGCCGCGCGCGCGACGCCACTGCCCCGCCCATGGCCCCGCGCCGCGGCCGCGGCCCGCCGCAGCCGCCCACGCCGCAGCAGCTGCCGCAAAGCGGCCCCCGCATCGCCAGGTCAGTCGCTCCGCGGGACGTGCTCGGGCGCGCCGCCGCCGCCGCGCCCCACGGGCGCTCCGGCCACGTCCTGGCCACGCCGCTTCTACTGCCTCGTACACGCACGGAGTTATATACTTAGAATAGAGAAAGTTATGTAATGCTGCGGAAAATCCTTTTCGAAATTTCAACGGAAATCCCCATTTTGGTGTCCCCCACCCCAAAAATTGTTGCTTATTTTAAACATCCGTCCATCCGTCCGTCCATGAACACCACTAGCGCCTAAACCATACGTAGGATTTTTTTTCTAAATTCAAGAAACTCCTGTCTATCTGGCCCTAGTCGAAGCTTTAAGATTTTGATAAACATTCTTTAAAATTTGATTCTTCACATGAAGCCCTAGGAACATTTTCAATATTTTCTCGAAAACGGCTCCAATTTATTTCTTTAAATTTCTTGTTTTTTCTTTCGTCCATGCCTTCACTCGTTTTCATGGGGTCGCCGCTAATGGGGGCGGGCTCATTGTCTTGGTCCCGCCTATGTTCTCCGTTATATTTTTCGCAACATTCCGGCTTTATTTGACATAATTGATGTCTTCCCAAACGATTAAAAATATTTTTTTATATGAATACCTAAATGACTCTTATATGTGTTATTCGAGTTGTATGTGTCTGATTTTTGCTTCCCTGGGATCAATCATATTCTCTTCTAAATGATATTACCCACAACATTCAAGTTGTATTTCAGTCAAATATTTTTTCTTTCCCTAGAGTTTAATTATTCTGTATTTTTTATAACATTCGAGTTATATTTGAATGGTTTGTATACACTTGACTATACTGTTGTACCTTCTTTGTTTATTTATATTTTTGTCCTAGTATTCAGAAATTAAAAATATTATTGCTCATCTAAAATTTTCGATCATTGTTCTTTCAGAAACGAAATGTCAATTATTTGTAACTAGCGTTTGGTCTTCCAAAGAACAAAAATCGCCATGTGGAGATACTGAAGAGGGTCTAGTGTTAGGTCTCACTCTTAATTTCATCTTATACAATCTTGTTAAATTCATCTTTTACGCAATTGAAAATATTGTTTTTTCGACTCAATGTTTAATAGATTAATTAGTCTGCATTTGGATAGGTTCCAAAGTGACAGTTTTTCATTCTTTTGAGTATTAATATAATATATGATTTACCTTTACAAAAAGTGTTTATTTATACCGTAAATTCATATATGATAAAAGTGTACGTTACAAATTATTTTTCTTTATAGACTAATGAAATGTATTTTCTTAGGGCACTTATTCTGCGTTCTGCCTTTATATTCTATTGTATCATTATGTAAAAGTAATTTATTTTCTGATATCTTTATCACTAGCAGAAGGCTGCATTGTTACAATTTCATTACATAGTTCTTGTGTACTTAGAGAAACCTACAAAGTCAAGCATTTTTATCTCCTGTAAAACACCAAAGCGCATCTGGGTTTCATTACAACTTTTTTCAGTTTATTGAAAGTTTTATTAAACGCTATAATTTCGCCTCAATCACTGTTTAACTAATTATAATGGCAAGGTTTTTCTTTGCCCCAAACCACAAAATTCGACAGAATATAAGACGCATTTTCAGAATGTATCAGCTTGTTGGAGGAAAAAATTAATGGTACATACAAATCCGCAATATTCACAAAAATCGTATTAATTTTAAACAGCCCAGGCAGCGCTACCCAGAAATTGAAAGGCTGAAAACATAATTGAAAAATTATACTGACTCCTGATAAAAAATTAAAATATTAGCTGCCTGGATTCCCTGTATATCAAAGCTACATAGGTGAGGAAGAAGAATGTGCAGAGAACATTATTTATTAAATATGTGCAGAACTCACAGTATAGAGCTAAGTTTAAATATCTTTCTTGTTTCTCTAGTTCTTGTTTTTCATGCTTTTTATCTTCTTTTTGTTCTTCTTGTTCTCGTTCTTCCTGATCTTCTTGTCGTCTTCTTATTCTCTTCCTCCTCCTTCTCCTGCTTTTCCTCCATCTTGTCTTTTTTATTGTTGTTATTCTTCTTCTTTTTGTTCTTCCTCTTGTTCTTCTTCTTTCTGTTCTTCCTTTTGTTCTTATTCTCTTTCTTCTTCCCGTTTTTCTTCTTCTTTTGCTTTTTATTTTGTTTTCCTTCTCCTTCATCTCTTTCCTTTTCTTCTCTTTCTTTTTTCTTCTTCGAGGATGGTTAATAAGTAGGAAAATGAGGACGAGTACTAATAGCAACGGAAGGTGACAGTCCATGAGGACGGAAAGTTATATCAGACAGTAATAACGGGGGAAATTAATTATCTGCAAACCCTCATTGTGCGTCCTCAATTTCCCTCCTCGTTACTCTACATTACCACTACATTTTAATTGTTTCCGTATGTTAGAGGAAGCTCAACTGTCGATAGACATAGCCTATAGACAATGTGGCATAAGCGTGAACGCATTTTGAAATAACAAAATTTTTTAAAATGGCTTAAAATAGTGTGTATAATACTGAGTTTAACTGAGTTTTATTTACTAGGGAAACATGACCCTCATGCTGCCGCGCGCAGGATCTAACCGTTCTTCCTCGTGAATGAAGTTCTACATAAACGCTTCATCACACAGAATCTCTCAGAATAAATAAATAAATAAATAAATAAATAAATAAATAAATAAATAAATAAATAAATAAATAAATAAATAAATAAATAAATAAATAAATAAATAAATAAATAAATAAATAAATAAATAAATAAATAAATAAATAAATAAATAAAAAAATAAATAAATAAATAAATAAATAAATAAATAAATAAATAAATAAATAAATAAATAAATAAATAAATAAATAAATAAATAAATAAATAAATAAATAAATAAATAAATAAATAAATAAATAAATAAATAAATAAATAAATAAATAAATAAATAAATAAATAAATAAATAAATAAATAAATAAATAAATAAATAAATAAATAAATAAATAAATAAATAAATAAATAAATAAATAAATAAATAAATAAATAAATAAATAAATAAATAAATAAATAAATAAATAAATAAATAAATAAATAAATAAATAAATAAATAAATAAATAAATAAATAAATAAATAAATAAATAAATAAATAAATAAATAAATAATGTTACAAACTTCTAGGATATGTAGGGAAGGGTTCTCACCACATATTCATTATCATTGGTGGGAGATAGGGGAACACGTGAGATAGAACGGCTAATTTCGGGTAGACTTGCGGATATTAAAAGGCAAGAGATCCTGGCAGCAACGGCCGAAAAACGTTCGCTAGTTGCGCAAATTCACGCGAGTCCGTTATGGGGTTGCGAACGTTACGTACACACACTTCGAAAGGACGCAAGAGGGGGATACGCTTGGTTCAGGGTCGGGGGGTGGATGCAACGTAGATTAAAGGACTCTAATGGTAATGGCATCTGTGTGCTTTGCGGTGATAGGGAAGACTGGATCCACATCCTTTTAATTTGCTGTGCGACCGAAACTTGGAGAGGAAAATGGATGGGAATGGGAAATTACTACTTTCAACATAGGAACGTAACGCTCGCCCAAAACATTTTAGGTGATAAAAGATCTAACTTCATGAAAGAATTAGGAACATTTCTAGGAAAGGTTCGGACCATTAGAGAAACTGAAATTAGGGAGTGGGAAAACAGCACTGGTTAGTACGAGCAGAGCCTAGACTGGAGAGAAATAAATAATAAGTCAATAAACTAACAATAATTGAGTCAGTAAGTTATGTTAGGTTTGTAAACAGTAAAAAAAAGTCATAAGTGGTAGTCAATTGTTAAGTATAAGTAGATAAATAAGTCAATAAAAATAAATTAACTTAAAATAATTAAAATAAATTAAATAAATTAAAATAAAATTAAAAATAAAATTAAATTAAAATTAAATAAAATAAAAGGAAATGGTTAAAATAATAAACACATTAGGGGGGTGAAAGGAAGTGGGAATCGGAAATGTAAGGGCAGAGGCGTTGGTGCGGACGATCTTCTGTGGTGCTGTTTGTTTTCAGGTGATGAGGAGGCCAAACACTGGAAGGAGAATGTCTGACGCCCGCGCCAAATAAATAGTTTAAAAACAAAAATCGGATAGATTAGTATGTACTCGGCTTCTGACGACAGGTTTTCCCCCTTCAGGGGTTTTTCCTCAGCCGTACCTTATGGTCTCTTTTCCGCGGCATTGATGCGATGGAGAGACCATTTGGGGTGAATACCAGAATACGAAAGGTTAGAACGCGGTAGAATGTAGGTATTGTAATGGCTTAAAGGCCTTCGGCCTAGCCACTTAGCATCAAGTTCTCTAATTTGTATGTAACAATTACCTATTAAATAAAAAAATAAATAAATAAATAAATACTCATTATCAAAAAGTACACTTTTTGCTGATGAATATGTGGTGAGAAATTCATGTAACAAAGTTACGCGTGTAACATTTTCCATTGATTCGTAGACAAATCTTTATGTTCATCAGTTACATGACTTTGCGTAAGAATGTGTCCCTCTAAACACCAATACACGAAGAATTGCCTACCAATCAGGGGCAAATGTCACTTTCTGGCTACCGCTTACGCAGTAGAGAGAAAGTACTGTAAAGCTGCGTGAAAACACGATGAATTTTCGGTAGAAAACCCTCATTACAGGGCTCTGGTAACAAAACGTAGATAAATACAGTTGCTAAATTTATAAAAATTCCTCCAACACATAGTGTAGCCAGAATCCATGTTTTGAGAGTCCTTGATACCGAGAAATGAATATATATATATATATATATATATATATATATATATATATATATATATATTGTAACGCCCCCACTTCGGGGAACGCCTTGTAGAATGCTCTTTCGAGCTTAAATATCTCGGGGGGCAGGATCTTGGGGTATGAAAAAGTAGCACACCCAGACACAAAATTCGATAAAACAATGATATATTCTGAAATATGGCACAAGAGACTCTTTACACTTGACACTCAAGTTGAAAATCAAATCAAAAGAACTTACAACACACACACACACACACACACAAATCTTACTTAATGATTTGCTCGTTATGTTGAGTCTAATTACCTCCTAACACCCGTGCACGTATTTTTGCTAGGTTATTAAATTAAGTGAAATTGAACTTTCCCACACTCCTGGGATTGATTACCATTACACGTTATTTAGGATCTTATCGCTATTTTTACATTGATAATTTTCCTCTTTAATGATTTTACACACAATAAAATGAGGAACTCTAATCAAATATTTACACAATTTCTAAATTGAATTCAATTGAATGCATTACCGTCGTACAAGGTTAATTTACGTCGCCGTGACTCAAATCGAAGGTGATCTTGCAAAGTTTAATGTTCTTATTCTTCGCTATCACTCCCGTCCAAATTCCGGTCTCCCCACACTGGTTTTATTCAGATGCGGATTACCTTTGCAGCTGCCCAAGGCCCCGGGTTACGCACCGCCGTCGTCGTCGAGGTCGCCGCTCACCGCCGCCGCGCCGCCGCTCGCGTTTCCCAATGTCCTAGGAAGCTGTCACCGTAGCCCGCTACCAAATTTCCGAACCAGTCTTCTATAGCTCTCGCCGCCAGATCCAGACACGCGCACGCGTATTTCTCAGTCTCTCGCGTGTGTTAATCCACGTGTCGCTCCACCAGCGCGTTGACTATCTAACACGGTTCACAGTCACGTTTACTACTCCACTCAATTCTCACTTATTTCAGCTCACGTTCTCAAAGTCAACGTTCTCTTTAATTTATGCAGCCTCGTTACAATATCAACTTGCTGCTTTTCGCCGCCTCAATGCTATAACGCTCTCCTCCACTGCTGCTCGTGGTATCATTCACGACCCCGCGTCTTGACCACCGAAGTTACCTCTCACGTCGCCGTCTGATTCAAGAAGAGAGCAACTGTTCGCCGCTCCGCTGTATAAATGCGGCTCTGACGTCATAGTACCCCCATGCGTACCGCCCCTACGTCGAGAGTACCCCGCCGCCGCTTCTGGCCGCAACCGACAGGTAGCGCCTTTTCCTTCTCGGGCTGCTTTTCCGGTGTTCTTACGTACTTTCCGTCACCGCCGAAGTTGCGTGGGTGCTGTGTAGGTTTGTGGCCAGGCTACGAACGTCACAATATATATATATATATATATATATATATATATATATATATATATATATATATTGTTTATTTTTCAGTCACAGAATATGTATGGCATTCTAGAGGCAGACGGGCTGGGTGAGGGTCAGGAACACCCGGGCGTTGCCCCTATCCTGAGTGTACATTTTATTTTTCTTTGCGAATAAGTTTTAACATGAACCGTGAAACAGCCAGAAAAGTGCATACATCAATATTTGAAAAGAATAAACTAACCCAAAAATCGAAAAATCCAATGCCGGCAAAACGTCTGCGACCCATCCGCCTGTCCGTCTGTAAACAACGCTAGCGGCTAAATAACGCTAGCGTTCAGCCGATTTTTGCCAAAATTGTATTTTCCAATCGATCTGACTGATCTCCCAGCCCCTAGAATTTGAAAATGATATTTTAATTTTGGAGGGTTCTTTACAAGTACATTTACATGGGGGTTCTTTCTTTTCTGGGACATTTTCAAAATTTTCAAAAAAATTGCTATATATGCTTTTTATTAAATTTTGTGGTTGGATATTGTGAAGGACGTTTAACGGAATGGTGCAAGTCTCATGTTCGTTGAAAACCCTAATTTTTCGAAAATTTCATAAGTTCAGAATGTTTTCCTACTACTGCAATTATGAAGATAGATATTTTTCCTTTAATGAAAACTGTTCCTTGAAAATATATTTTGAAATAGGGTCACTTATAATTCTTCAAAAATTTGAGTACTTTTCGCGTAATTTTGCGTGTAAGTACGGGCGAGAAAGTAGTGATGTTTTAGCACCACAAACGTAACTTCTTTATATAAAATTTCCCATCACATTGTCATTGGCAAAAAGTGATCTTCAACCATTTATATGCTTGTAACATTTAATCTGAGACATTCTGGATATAAAGTAGCTGATCTATGGAGACGGGAGTCGATTTGTTTTTATCCAGAAAACAGTACATCCGTTTTAAAAATAAACTGCAAACTCGCACAGTGCCCTTCCAATAGTGTATGTTTTTTTGGAAATAACAAAACATGGCTATGGTGCATTTGTAAAAACGAAAGACTTCTCAGACCTTTCTCAATAAACAACAGTTTTTAGTAAAACTCGAGTTAATTCGTTTTTTAAAAAAAAGTAGAAATACAGACCAAAACGGACATTTTTCTGCAAACTGTCTCTCCTGAAATACAATTCCCTGCCCAAAATTTCAAGCTATTTTAGGAGAGTATTTAAAAATTAATACTAATTCGCAGTTGTTACTTATAAAATCATAATACTGACAATGGTTCACAAAGTTGCACCCATTTTATTTTTATTCAAATATCGCTGACTGGATTTTTTTTTATAACAGGGATTCCAACGGGGTCGGTATCGACTCCTTGGGGGAGGGGGTCGATGAAATTTTAAAGGTCAATGATGGTACGATGATAATCGACTGGGCATCAATAGCCGAATGTAAACCGGCGACTGATCAGTACAGTCAAAATCTCATTTATTTAAAAAAAAGGTTGCTGACGTTAAAATTGTTTTTGTTAGAAAGTTTAAAAAGCCATATAATAATAAATTTAAAAATTCGCTCGTGCTCTTTCGTATCCATCGTACATCCTTAGAACGTTTAAAATACTCAAAACATAGAATTATGTATTCACAACGTTGATCTATTGCTCAAGAAAATATTCTTTGCAATACGCACAACAGAATTGTGATGGTCCATTCTTAAAGCAAAGAATTTGGATGAGATAAGCTCTTGTGGTTTCAGGTGTCAACTAAGGAACCTCATCTGACGGAAGGGCAGATGGAGAGAAGGAGGCCTCCCTTCCTCAGAGCAAACCCCAAAAGCAGAGATGTGAGTATCTTAATTCTTCTTCTACAGCTGCATCCTTAACAAAATGTCGACAATGTAGAAAACATGAGTATCTTGGTTAACTGGACAAGAACGAAATAACTAATAATGATTGAAATGATAACATGAGATACTTTTTTTAATTTATTGGTATTTAATGGTAGGTACATAGATTAGTTATGTAATAACTTTACATAAGTATTGGTTTCTTATTAAGTAACTTATAATTAACTTACAATTACCTTACAACTATTACAATGGGAGAGGATTCCCTTATGAGTCCTCTAATCAGGTTCCAATTCAGCGAATATGATGAGAAATGAGTGATAGGGGTATTTGTTTATAATTCTGGTCTGATCGGTAGGATTTTTGCCGAGCCCGAAAGGCACCAGAGAGGGGATTTGATTTAATCTGGAGTAAAAGTTGATGGATAGATAATTTATGTGCTGTGAGAACGGTTCGAAGTTTATTTCCTTATGGAGTTGGAGGTTGGAAACGAACCCTGTGGCGTTGGCTGTTGTTCTAAGAAACTGATTCTGTATTACTTGAATTTTATTAATGTTGGTTTTGGAGGCGTTACTCCACATTGGGCAAGCGTACAATAGCACAGGTCTTATGACTGTTTTGTACATTAATATGGCGGAATTGAATGGTATGGAGCTATCTCTGTGAATTAATGGTTTTAGCTGCAGTAATTTTATTTTGGTTTGAGTTTGTTATCTATGTATTGCTTCGAGTTTAGTTTGGTGTCTAGTTTAAGTCCGAGATATTTAACCGGTTTGTTGGAGGGTAGCCATTCTATTGTGTTGTTGTTCAGCGTCATAGGAGTGAGTGGAGTGTAAGGTCTTAGTATAAATATTTTGGCGAAAGTTCTACTTGGGTTTAACTAGATCTTGAGTATGGAAGCCCAACTATCCAACAAGTGAAGGTATAATTGGATTCTGTTTCTAATTAGATTGACGGATGTGTCTGAAGAGAATATGTTCGTATCATCCGCAAATTAAGCTGTTTGAATATTATTTAGTTTAGGAAGATCAGCGACTTACAAGTTGAATAAGGTCGGAGAAAGTGGAGAACCTTGAGGGAGGCCAGCATTTATTGATCTCGGATTTGAAAGGTGGTTGTTAACATTTACCGAGAATGTTCTATTGTCAAGAAAACTATATATTATTGAGCGTATGTAGTGTGGAGTACCAATTTTCATTAGTTTGTAGTTTAGAGCTTGATGCCATGTTCGGTCAGATGCCTTCGGGACGTCTATAAGAATCGCTATTATGTGGATTTTTTTTTGAAGGCTGTATATATATTTTCTGTAATATGGAGTAACTTATGTTGTGTGAATATTTTTTCTGTGAATTTAAATTGTTCTATTGGTATAGCTTTTGTTCAGTGGAGATGTTTGTTTAGTCTTTTTAGAATAATTTGTTCGAACATTTTTGAAATGTTTGGTAGCAAGCTTATAGGGCAGTAACGCTCAGTGGCTGCGTTTTCGTTTGTTTTGGGGATGGAAATGATAATTGCATACTTCCAAGTCAGTGGGAAATAGCCTATTCTGAAGCATGAGTTTAGAATGTTATTTAAGAATGCTATTGCTGGGGGAGGGGCAAATAGATTAGAGCTGCGTTATTAATGCAATCATGACCTGGGGATTTTTTAGTCGGAAGGTGTTTTATGATTTTATTGATTTCGGTCGGAGAAGTGTATTGGATTTTGTGATGAGGTCCATGAATACGTTACCTGTTTGTTTTTATTATGGTGGTGTGTTCGGGATGAATTTTTGTGTTAAGGTTAATTTCGATGCAAAAAAATCAGCAAGTTCTTAGGCTTTATGATTTGATGAATAAGCTTTACCTGCCGTGGTTTTTAAGGGATGGATTGTGTTTTTCTTTTTTAGTATTTTCTTAGTGAATTGCCAGACCGAGTTGTTGTTTAGTGAATTTAGTAGATTGTGAAATTGTTGATTTTTGTGATTGTTTAGTTTTTTGACAATATTAGTGATTAAATTTAGTTCCTTCTTAAGTTCTCTAGTTTTAAGTTGGATCCACAGTCTTCTGGTTTAATTTTTTGTAATTATTGCGTTTTCGATGGATTGAGGTAATTTACTGTATATGTTTTTGTTAGCATTTGATAATCTGGTGGGTTGATATTTTTTAATAGTGGAGGTAATTAGTTCGACCAAATAGTTGACTGATTGGTCTATTTCCATTGGAGTTTTCAGGATTTTTATTTTGGGAATTGCATTTCTGATTAATCATTGGTATACTCAGTTTATTTTTGAAGTACTTATTTTAGGGGCAGTTGGCGTTGAGGACGCTCAGTTATAAGACATTTTCCGTGGGCTGGAAGAATTTTTTTAGGTTCACGTTTTGGATTTTGGCACTTCGTGGCTTATATACTGATATTATTTTCCGTAGTTGATTGTTTATTTTTATATTAATTGCGATGGCTTCAATGCCGAGGAAGTCGGGGAGATTTGCTTGGTAGTGATTATAACCTGATTTTACTGCGATTAGTACGCCTCCACCCTCGGTTTCAGATCTATCAGATCTGCAAAGAGTGTAATTTCGGATGAATAGTTTATTTTTTTATGCGGTTACGGAGTTTTGTATTGTACTGATTATAGATGGCATTAAAGAAATGAAATTAATAATGTATGAGGTGATGGCATTTATTATTGTGTTGATTATCAGGTTGTTGGCGTGAGGGTCTGACGACTGAGAATTCGATGGGGAGGTGTTATGAGAGTTTTAGGCGGTTTTGGATTTATTTTGGAAGTTTCAAATATGGTTAAAGTTCGGGATTGTGTTGTTTTGAGGCAATGATGGGAATTGTTGATTTAAGTTTATTTGCGAAGATTGACCGGTTAAGGATTGGTTTATCTTACTGTTATCATTGGTCGAGTTTTTGGTTTTCCTTTCACTTGTCTCTTTAAAGTGTACACAGTTCTAGTTCCTAATACCGGGAGCGGTAGCTCAGTGCATCAACTAATGTCATTGCAGCGCCTCTGACCGGGAGGTCGTAGGTTCGAGTCCTGACGGCGGCAGGATTTTCGACACTAGCTTTTCAGCTAGGTCGAATTCAGTCGCTGTCTGGAGGAGAGTTCTGGCAGCCGGCTGCTCTGATCGGTGGTTTTCCGTGGTTTTTCCGACCCGGGCGAATGCCGGAGTCGGTCCGCACTGAACGCGCTAGTGATGACATTGATACAGTCATTTTTGGTATGTCTGAAATCCAAACATCTCTGGCATTGTACGGGGTCCTTTGGTTTTTACGTCTTTCTACCTTAACCTGATGGTTACATATTTGATCTATTGATAGTATGATATCGATTGGTCCGGTTAAATTCGGCGGTCACTACAGGAATGAGGTTGCCATCCTTTTGGAGTCTAGTCACTTTCAGAATTGAAGGGTACCTACCGTTGTTTTAAGTCTAGTACTATTTCAGATACTGTTATTGATTGATGAAGATTCTTCAAAGCCACTGAGAGTTTCTTGTTTGAAGGGCCATTAAATGAATGGAAGCTCGTTTGTGTTTTTTTAAGGTATTTAACAATATTACGGAAGTCTGTTAGTGTTCTGATCTTGACTTTGTCATATATAACATCTGATATGAAAATACTTGAAACTTTATGCTTAAGTTCCTTTGTGAAATTAATGTTTGTTATATTAGACGCATATATTGGAGGAATTTTACCATTTTTGGAGACGATTTTCGTTTGGCAGATTGTTTGGGTAAGCAAATCTCATATCCTCGGTTTCGGTATTGAATTTTCCTAACTCACTAAATCTGTTATCGGTAGGCACATTATATTCAACTTCACTTGATAATTTAGGCGGATCACTTGATTTGTCGGGATCTACACCTTTTTTTTTTTTTTTTTTTTTTTCTCGTGAGAGTTTGAGAGATCACCAACTGACCGTTTCCTGTCGAGAGAGGTTGCCATTGAAGGGTAAGTTTGAGCGTTGGTCGCATTTACTGTTGAGTCACCAACCTCGAAATTCCCTTTGGGGTGGTGCTGCAACAGGGCTGCGTCTGTGATGTAATCCATATCTTCCCTAGATGGTAACATTCTCGGGTTCTGATGCACGTCGCCTGTGAAGGAGGTGTCGAATCTACCGTTGTTTAGGGTTAAAGGAGCTCTGCTTATTGCATTGATGCGTTCAAATCGTTGACAGTTGATTGTTGAGTTCATATCGACTGACATTCACTTATCACATGATATGAAACTTCGATGTTCACTCACTACGGGATACTAGTTAATTGACGAACTGCGGGAGCTCCGCTTACTAGGCCCGCACGGCTCGGAGTCGAGCACTGGAATGATGAGATACGTGGTGATTTTCTGTTGCCTTCAACAATCACAAGGTAAAATCAAATACTTTCGTAGGATTCGAAACCCCAAAGTTTGCGCTTATCGATTCTCGCTACAGTCATAATGTTTGAGTCAGCGTAAGTATCAAAGGCAAAATTCTTCTCGTTTTTTATTAAAGGAACCAGATATTAAATTAATCTAATGACTATGTAGTCAAAACTTTGGGGAGACATGGAGAGAAACAAGAAGACAAACCTTTGTACGTGTGGTAAATAAAGTAAATAAATTAAATAAAGTTAAAAAATATGTAGCTTTCAGTAAACTTTATTGATATCAACGATAAATAAAGTTAGTAAATTAAATAAAGTTTAAAAGTAAGTAGCTTTCAGTAAAATTTATTGAAATCACCGCCTTAATTGTACCTTCTACGGCCCTGTCCCCTTCACATTCAACTCTCTTGCAACGTCACTTATCACAATGTTGACCATATCAAAATATTCTGAAGTATAAAATATGCTTTAAAAACAATACCATCAATAGTGTATTATATTCTATTAGATCAATGCTCTCATTTCTTTCTCAAACTCGTTGGAGACTTACTACTTCTCCAAATCAGTCGTTGAAATTTAAAAATGATTCAGTAATAGTAAATTAAGACGTTGTTGAGGATAGTAACCACTTTATTCCAAGTATTTATTTCTTATTTATTTTGGGTTAAATTAAAATATTAAAATCCAGCGCAAAATAAGGTTTAACTTTTTTCAGTATATCAAAAGCTAGAGCTATTTTTAGTACTGTCTAAGATGTGTAGACAGTTTTCTTAATTGCGTCAAATTAAGGAGATGTCTGGAGTCTCAGTGAGTGAGTATCTAAGAATAAGTAAACACTTGTAAGATAAATGTAAATGTAAAGGTCAAAGTTTCGTCGTACTTTTTTAAGCTCCTGTGTAGTGGCTTACAAAATGCGAAAGTGCCTTCTTGGGAGTAAAAGTACCCTACGTACCTTTAGTCCATATCAAGAGCATTGCCTAACCATAAGGGTAGTTAACCTCTGAAAAAGTCAACCCTCTCAACTTTCCTTTTCTTTTCTCAAGCAAGCCTCGGAACATTCCGTTTCTTTCTGGACATTTCTTTGGGCCTGTATTGTATACGCTAATCACTATTCGAATGAGTGCGCCGAGTACATGCAGCAAACGGAAAGGGGATGAGTTGAAAAAAAAATTCTCTAACACCCAGGCAAGCTGCTGTTAGAAGAAGATGGATGGGGAGGGAGAAAAGGGGAGAGGAATAGAAGGGGGCTTGTATATTCTTTATGGCGGGGTAGTAGTTCCGGAGATGTGTGTAATGGGAGATGTGGCTCAGTGCATCAATTGATGTCACTGCAGTGCTTCTGACTGCGAGGTCTTAGTTTCAAGTCCCAACAGTGGCAAGATTCTCGACACTAGCTTTTCAAATCTGTCGAATTCAGTCGCTGTCTGGAGGAGAATGCTAGCGGCAGCTGCTCTGATCAGTAGTTTTCCGTGGTTTCTCAGATCAACACCAGGCGAATGCCGGAACAGTACCCTAACAAACGGGCAACGGAACGAATGCGATCTTTCCTTCATTGACCCTTCAGTGACATGTACTACACTAACATCCATGCCGAAAGACCGGTCGGGGGTTTAGAGATTTTTCCGGCTGGGGCGGAGCCCTGTTCGTGGGAGATACCTGGTTAGGGAAATCCCGCTAGTCGACGATAGGTCGGCGCCGGATCTCGCCACTAAGCGCGTGATCACCGCCCCTCCCGATGAAAAAGCACGCACTACACTTACGGGACTAATGACTTCAGTAGTTGACGCGCCCGGAATCACTAAAAATACTGGCCAACAAAATTTAAACTTGTTAATGTTATAAAGGGAACAATAGGTGTTTCTGATCTACTTTTTGTGCTTATTTCAAATCTTTTTATAGAACTTTTCCATCACCCAGAGTTTTCGAGTAATCACATCGAAAACATTTCTCGTGTCTATTCGCTATAGTATTATGATCTCTCAGCTGAAATTACGATTACTAACCTAAAATGTATGTGAATTGGATTTTCGACTGTACTTTGCTAGAGGAATATCTCTTTTCAGTGTCCAACAGTAGTTTGCCAACACATTTGGGCACCATTTCCCCTTGTAGCGTCTTTCCATTTCCGCGATGTCCTGGTGGAAACCCTCCTCGTGTTCGTCGCTCTCACCCCCTAGGTTTTGATGGATGAAATCGAGATGAGAGTGCAGATGCAGTGTATTTTCAATGACATATTATATTCCATTATCTTGTAGTTCTCAATCATCTCACTGACAAGTTCTCTGTAGTAATCAGACCTGAAATTTCCTAGAAATTTTGTTACAACGTTTTTGAAAGATTGCCATGCAGCTGCTTCTTGCATATTTAAATCGCTTTCAAATTGGGTATCGTTCACCAGTTCCCTTATTTGAGGGCCAACAAATATTTCTTCCTTTAGTTTAGCGTCACTGATCCTTAGGAACTTATTTTTCAGAAAAAGAAATGCACTCCCGCACGATCCATAGCTTTCTCGAAATTCTTAATCAAGCCTAGTTTGATATGCAGTGGAGGCAATAAGATGTTTTCAGAGCGTACAAGTGGTTGGTGAAGAACATTTTCACGTTCTGAATTACGTGCCTCTCTTTTCGGCCACTTCTTTTTAATTTAATGATTAATTTATCTCTGCTATTCCACTTGCACAAGAAGCTATACAATTTTGTACATCCAAACTGTAACCCTAGTAAAATGGCTATAACTTTCAAACCCGCACATATCTGCCAAGAAAAATTGTCATATTTGATAGCGGATAGTAAGAGTTTCATATTCTCATAATTTTCATATAAACCAACTGTATGAGCGAAAGGAACAGATGGATATATGGTTCCATTATGTAGTAACACTCCTTTCAAACTTGTTTTGGAGAGTCTATAAACAAACGCCAATCCTCAGATTTATGTTCAACACCTAGTAACTGGAACAAATTTTCAAATATCATTGCAGAAAACTAGGTCCTCTTTAGAAAACAAATGCTCAAATTTCTTTTGGCGTTGGCGGAAAAAACTTACTTAGGCCTCACCCTGCAGTAGTTCCCATCCTTTCAATCTTGAGGCGAGTAATTCTGCCTTGGTTTTACTTAAACCAAGATCCCGAACAAAATCATTTAAATCCTCCTGTGTTACAAAGTAAGGTTCATTTAAAGCATCATCTTCCGCAAAATCTGAATCTTTGTGAATTTCATCCTGAACATCGTAAAATTCTTCAGCCATTGTTATGTCATCTGATGGAGTTGGCATGGGAAGCCCTGGCCCATGAAGCATCGGTAGAATTGCTGAATCTAAAGACGGTTATCTAACAGTGTGTCTAGACTTCCAACTTATTCCAGATATATTTGTCAAGCAGAAGTAGCAGTTTGTCAAATGATCCTTAGGTTCGCGCCATATCATAGGGACTGCGAAAGGCATATGACGGGATCCTTTCAACCAGCCAGTTACACATTTGGCACAACAGATTTCCGGAGCCGTCATGTTCTGGTATATTTTGTTGTTGAAATAAAACAGACATGAGCTCTTCTAATTAGATGAGTAAACTTTCACCTGTGCGCTTTGAAAGTCAGCTAACCACAGACGTAACAGAACTTAACACGTAACGTAACTTTTATCATTAACACACTTTCGAGACATGATTCTTATACATTATACACTCCTACACTACACCTTATAATGTAGAGGACGGCACTACACACTTCTATCACAATCCAATTGGCAACGGAAGGGAGCACAGAATTAGCTTCTTTCTTTTAAGAATCCTATTTCACCTTAAATCATAGTTTTGTTGGGGAATCTCATTGTCATTGTTGTATCTCGTGAATTCATTGTAACAATCATCAAACGTTATAAGTCCATTGTTGACCCAACGAAATAAAATTTAAATGTAAAATACTCCTAATCAGCGTCTTATTTACATACCACAAATGTTAATAAACAGAAAAACAAGATTTTCAAAATTACAAAAAATGGTGGGTGATAAAAAATGTGTGACTTCATTCTTGGAATCATCAGATGAAAATAATTTAGAAACATCAGAAATTGTTTATGTAAAAAATCATTGTTTTCCAATCAATCGGAAAAGTGGGGTTTATGTATTTTTGGCTCTGTGTGTGTGTGTGTGTGTGTGTGTGTGTGTGTGTGTGTGTGTGTGTGTGTGTGTGTGTGTGTGTGTGTGTGTTGTGGTTACAGTGTTGAGATCGAAAGGATTTCTACGGAGTGGAGTAGTATTTTTTCTGTGTGGGGTGTTGGTTAGGATGTATTGGTATAATACTATCATGAAGGGTAGCAAGAATTGGGAGGTGTGAATTTTGAAAGACTTTTTGCGTATTTTGTCTGTCCGTGTCATAAATGTCCTTGCCAATTCGCGTCATTTTAAGAGTTTGTCTTAGTTTAGATTAGTCATTGAGGGTGTCTAATGGCAATTTGTAAATACTTGTTTTCGAGTCTGTGGAATTTGTCAGTTGTATTTGCAGTTAGTTACCCAGGCCTCGCAATAATGTGTATGGTAATGGGGGAGATGGCGCTGAATTGTTTACGAGCTTTTTAAACTATTAAGTCAACATGTCTGGTTAAGACCAGACTCCGGTTGGAGTATGATTATATTATATCGGTCCAGCTGATTCGGATGGGGAATGTGTCCTGTTGCGATGAAACAAAATTGCAACGCATTTCTTAGGATGTAAATGTCAAAAGCATAGAAATAGACAAGTGGGCAGAACACTACCGATCTCTGTAGTACGATGATAAAGAAAACGCTGCTGTTAACCACAGAGCAAAATATCCAGAACTTGACATCACATGGGAGGAGCTGACAATCGCTTTAAAAGGATTAAAAAATAGGAAAGCACCCGGACCAAACGGAATCAACAGCGAATTACTGAAGTATGGAGGTCAGACATTGCATAAACACCTCTTAAAACTGTTTAATGTGTGCTGGAGACAGCTCGAGATTCCTCAAGAATGGTTACAGGCAAAAGTGGTGACCCTAAACAAGAAAGGTGATAGAACTAACACCCAGAATTATCGAGGAATAAGTCTGCTAGACACTACCTACAAAGTATACGCTAGAATTCTGAATCAACGACTGAAGGCAATAGCCGAAGCACTTCTCTCAGAAGAACAAACGGGATTCAGAAAAGGCCGTTCATCTACAGATGCAATATTTACCTTAAAGCGATTGATAGAAGAGCGAAGAGAACATAACAAAGAAACGCATCTTGCTTTTATAGATCTTGAAAAAGCTTTTGACAACGTTCGACGCATTCTTCTATGGGAAATATTAGAACGGAGAGGTTACCCAAGACACCTTATCGAAGCTATAAAGAGTGTATTCAGAGAAACTTCGATCATCTTAGGAAACTGTAAACCTAATATAATTGTCCCTACAAATAAAGGAGTAAAGCAAGGCTGTTCAATATCACCAACACTTTTTAACATATATCTAGACGACATATATAGAATATGGAAAAATAAAGTGGATAGAGGTGTACAATTAAAAGGCTCTTTTTACATCAATTCAATGTTATACGTTGATGACAAAATGGTGATACAAGAGACTGAAAACAAGCTCCAAATGTCCAGTTTTATCTTAAAGAAAACACTTGAAGAATATGGACTTCAAATGTCCGCTCAAAAATCAAAAGTCATGGCATTCCGAGGCAAATATCCAGTAAGATCTAAAATAACAATAGGAAACTATAATTTAGAACAAGTTAGCAACTTCAAGTACTTAGGCTGTGACATATCCTGTAATATAGATCATGACGTGGAAGATAAACTAGTAAAATTCCGAAATGTTTGTGGAACGATACATAAATATCTTAGAAACCGAACACGAAAGGAGACACGGCTTAAGTTTTACAAGACAAATGCAGTCCCCACACTCATGTATGCCAGCAAAACATGGGTGAACACGAAAAATATAAAAAATAAAATACAAACGACGGAAATGAAATTTCTCCGAAATACACTAGGGTGTTCGCTACTCGACAAGAAACAGAATTCTGAAATAAGAGAAGTTTTAAAAGTCAAAGAATTATATGAAATAATTCTCGAAAACAAGTTAAAATGGTACAATCACGTATCGAGCAATATTACCAACATACCGACTTCCATTCATAGCTATGAACTATAGAACAGAAGGAAGAAAGGACAATGGCAGACGAGAAAAAAAAATGGGTGCCGGAACAGGTCACATGACCTAAACCCTGTCAGGAAGAAGAAGAAGATTTCTTAGGGATGAGTTTTAGGTTGTCTTTAGTCCATTTGGTGAACTTGTTATGAGTTTCTGAAGGATCTGAACTGAGGCAGGGAATCGTATATTCACTATCAGGGCGGTCATTAGCGTACATGTAGTCGTTAGTTTTGAGTACTGCCGGAAGGTCGTTTGTGCACAAGGAGTATAGGATGGGAGAAGGTCTGCTCGTTGGGGTACGCCAGCTTTAATGAGTCTAGTGGAGGATTGATTGTTAGTGATTCCGGGCGCGTCAACTGTCCCATAAGTGTAGTGCATATTTTCCTCGGGAGGTAGCGGTGATCTTCCCGCGCTGAATGGCGAGATCCGGGGACGACCTAACGTCGGCTAGCGGGGTTTTCCCCGAACAGGCATCTCCCACCAGCGGGGCACCGCCCCATTTGGAACAAGCTCTAAGCTCCCAACCAGTATAACGGCATGAGTGGCAGTGCAGTATAGTGTGAGTGTGTAAGTAAGGGGTGAGGATAGGATAAGAAAGATGAAGGTAAGATCGCGCGCGGTCCTTGACCCATTATTAGAGTACTGCTCCGGCATTCAGCTTGCGATGATCGGAGAAACCGCGGAAAACTACCGATCAGAGCAGCCGGCCGCTAGAATTCTTTTCCAGACAGCGACTAAATTCGACTTAGCTGACAAGCTAGTGTCGAAAATACCAGGGACTCGAACCTAGGAATTTCATGTACAGAAAATTTAGTTTTTCCAAAAAAAATTGACATCGAGGAATTGAATTGAAATATGCAAAACATTCAAACTGGTTGCATGGTGGGATAGCAGACCCCGACGTCTGAAACAGCACTAGACGTTGTGCCGTTTCTCCGCGCTTTTGGTAAAACTTACGAGTAAGGAAAACATCGCTTGTCTCATACCAGAGTACTTTAGTAGTACTAAGTGTTTAGAAAAATGCTGATCACGATCCAAGCCTCATAAAAACTTTAAAAAATCTTCTGGAATATCCGAAAACGTTAGCATACCTTCAATGTGAACTAGTGTCTGATTAGTTGGATAGAAATTACAATATTACTCAGATAATATTTCGTAAAAGGTTTCAATGGCGTGATTAAGAGAATCTATTCAACCTACATCAGACTTGTGCATGAGTATGCTATCGTGGTTTGGTTCCCATATTATGAAAAAGATAAACGACAATTAGAGAAAATACAAAGAAAAATCATCAGTATCCCAAGAGAGTGCCGCAGAAAAGACTACCAATTCCAAGAAATACCGCTACTCACATTAGAACAGAGAAGGTATAGAACTGACATAATTCAGACTTATAAAATTATGAATGGCCCATACAATGTTCCACAATACGCAGATATCTTTACAAGATCTACAGATGACAGACTACGAGGACACACAATGAAACTGAAGAAAGAAAGAAAGAAAGAAAGAAAGAAAGAGAAAGAAAGAAAAGAAAGAAAAGAAAGAAAAGAAAGAAAAGAAAGAAAGAAAGAAAGAAAAGAAAGAAAAGAAAAAAAGAAAGAAAAACCATAGGGTCACTATTATACTACTAGTCTACTACTAAACCGCAAGCCGATTGTGTCTCATTTGTTACGAAAAGGGATGAGCCCTTTTCTCCTCCCCCCTAAATGATAGCCCCAAGCAACTGTTTATTTTGCTTGTGTGTAAATACGTCTCTGATTGTTCCCTAGAATACGCATAGCAGAAGTGAACTGGCTACGAAAGCTTGCTTTCACGCCGCTTTGCATTTACGAGTATTATTCCGCATTGCCCAACCTTAAAAATACATATTCTGATGCAAACGTCTGTGATTTCATAGATTGCTAAGTTAGTAACAAGTATATGGAGTAAACAGGAGTAACTTTATATGTGAATAAAAGATATCCCGAAGCGTAATTTGAGAGGGGATCTAATCTAATAACACAAGCGATCACAGGTTTTGGTAAAAAAACGTACCGTATCAAAACACCTCTACCTATCATTTCAATCATGTAAATGTATTAAATTTTCGATCATGTGTTTAATTCGAATAAAGCGAGAGTACTTTGGATATATGATATAGTGAAATTTGCGATTTCGATTTAAATGCTTCATGTCTGACACTACTATGCACTTGAAAAGGGTGCCAAGAAGTGAAATTCGTGTCAGTCTTCTCTTGTTATTCAAAACTGCCAAAATTATATACAATCTCTTAATTTTGATTCATGCAAATGAATCCTTTGATTCTATAAATTGTGCATGATAACTTAATATTAACACTGATAATTCATAAACAAGTTTTGATTGTTTTTTATAAAATGATTTCAAAAAAATCAATAAATGTAAATGTATGCATCACGTTGGTAGCATTTCTCGCGTAGACGCCACCTGTAGATGCGTGATATAGTTTTGACGTTTCTGTTCTGTCTACAGAATTTGACATCCTAAAGATTTTTCCTGTAGTTTCTTATTGAATAAGAATGAATGCACAATACCGTTTGAAAATCGCCTCATTAATTAATAAGAAGTGTGCCTTTTTAAAGTACATGTTGCGATCGTGATATAAAAAATATTTAAACCTAACCTGAGGAATTTGTACATAGTATATTAATTTTGACATTAGCAGAAAAAGTGCATATTGTAAAATGAAGTTGGTGATAAATTAGTCTAAAAGTAAATTATGAGTTTTCAATTATTTATTTGAATTCGGATAAAGTATATTTTGTCTTTTTTCAATTTCTTCTGGATTTTACAGTCTAGCAGTACAAGAATGGAGCCATCGAGATCTGTGTCAAATGGTAGCACAGATGACACGGCCCCAGACGTTCTTCTCAGGCAGAACCAAGACTTGCGACGAAGATTGGAAGATGAGGCAGCAAGTTATAAAAGACGTCTAGAAACCTATCGTCAAGCACAGCAGCATCAAGCTGCTTTAGTCAGTAGACTACAGGCTAAGGTAAAAACTTTTAAGATATATTTATTGTTCACTTTTCTTGGAAATAGTCATTTAAATTATATTGAATTGCAATACTCAGTTGTTTAAATTGAGAAATTCCTGCTTCTTGCAGGTTCTACAATATAAACAACGGTGTTCAGAATTAGAGGGTCAGATTGCTGAAAGTGTTCCAGAACCTCCTCTTAGAGGAACCACTACCTTGTCTGGCCCTCCTCCCTCATCTCTTGGCACAGCATCACTGGGTCGAGAGATGAGGGAGGAGCACATTCAAGATTTAGAGACAGCTTTACGTAGGTTAGATGATGAGAGAAAAAAGTAAGTTTTCAAATTTTAATGCTTGAAGGTTTTGTTTATATTAAAGTTAAAATATCTGTGGTGTGTCATTTTGTTATACACTATTAATTGATGTTTTGCAACATATAGATGTGAAAAACTTATGCAACATAATGCAACTTTGCGTGATCAGCTAGAAGAGTGCCAGCAAACCAATGAAGCATTAACATCAGACTTGCAAAAACTAACTAATGAATGGGAGCAGCTTCAAGAAGAGATGATATTAAAAGAAGATGAATGGAAGGAGGAAGCTCAGGTATAATAGGGCAATTATTAAATTTTCAAGATAAAGGCCTGCATTGTTTGTGTATCCTGAGAGCAATATGATTGTTGCAGGCTTTTACTGATTACTATACTTCAGAACATAATCGTTTATTGAATCTATGGAAGAATGTAGTATCTGTTAAAAGAATGTTCTCAGAAATGCAGTCTTCAACAGAACGTGATTTGTCAAAAATTCGTTTTGAAATGTCAAATACTTCTAGGGACATGTCTAACGCATGTCATATGATGATCAGCAGTATGCAACAGACCTCTAAAACTGGAGTACGTATTTGTGTACATCGAAAGGTAACATTTTTTTCTTAAAAAAGGATGTTGCACTACAGTCCTTGTTTCACAGGAACAACAACAACTCTATAAAGAACAGGAAGCTGCTGAGCTGAGAGCACAAATTTATTCTCTAAAAGTACAGCATGAAACAACTGTTTCAGAAGTCCGTCAGAAAGAAGACAGAATACAACAGCTTTTAAGAGAAGTTCAGGCCTTAGTAAGTTATTTTTCTCAAATTATGTACATCACCTGTTCCAATGTAACTTGACCGTTTTGGTGCTTAATAACATTTTAAGCATTTGAATTCTTGTCAAAAAAGACCTGTACATTTGAATAATAAAGTATCAGCAAGTGAATCAAGTGGAAAATCAAAGAACACACAATTTGCATTAACTTGTTGTAGGAAGAGCGATGTGGGGAGGCTGAACAAGGAGTTGGGCAAGTTATTAGAATGCAGGAAGAAATTGAACTCCTCCAGACAGCATTGCGTGACATTGCACATGCTGTAATTCAAGATGCTGAGAGCCGAGAGACAGATGCAGCAGCCTCTGCTCACTCTGCTCCTCATGTTCATTTATCACCTCAAGGAACTGTCCCTCCCAGGTTTTTACTTTGTACAAAGACATTTTATTAATTTATCTTAAACACGTTAATATATGTCAGTAGACAAACTTTGTGAAGTCAAAGAAGTTACACAGCTTGAGACACTGTAGGTCCGTGGATGGTTGACAAGCTGGGAACCTCAGATACTAACAGCACTGAGCCCTTGACTGATAGGGATAAAAGGCAATGTCTTAAGACTGGACTTGACGTATGTCTAAATTCAATGTCAAAAAGTCTTGGAATGTTGTTACACAAGTAGCAGAATGTATGTAACTAACTTGTCAAAGAACAGTGATGTGTATTAAAGTGAGGTTTCTTAATTGGAGTAGAAAGATGCAAAAACAGTGCCAGTTCCCCCACCGGGGGATAATATTACCTTGCTTGCCTCAAACCGTGGAGTAGAAGGGGGTCTATTTAAGTTTCTTCCCATGCTTCACCTTCCCCAAGTTTTCTTCTGTCCCCTATTATCAAATAAAAAGAATAAAATTACTGAAAAAACTAATGCTTGAAGGTTATGGCAAAAATGGCCAGTTCTGAGAACAAACATGCTTTGACAGATTCTTCACTTACCCTAAACAGTGGACTGGCAGGGGTCTAAATAACAATTTTTTTCCAATTATTTCACTACCCTCCAGATGCTCTACTAGAAAAGAGGTAGATGAAGTTTAGAATGGTCCTTGTAGAAATCATTTTCAAAATTCATAAAAATATTAATTTTTTCATAACAATTACATTGATGCTTTAATAAATTGAGCAATGTTATGTTTCCTTTTTTTGGAGAGTACTACATAAACACTCCATTAATGAAAAAGCATGACTCTCGCCCTTTGACATCGCTCCATTAATGACTTCTTAGAAAATTCTTTGTTTCAAATTTCACATTACTGTTTTCAAGTATTTTTTTGTCTCTTTTGCCACTAAGTAGCGTTTTTTTATTTTTATTACTTTTATTTTTACTTTCTCATATATGTACATATATATGGAGTAATATACATAGAGAGAAAGTTGTTGTTGTTTTTCCCCAAAGCCTCCATCTGTCTCGTGTATATGAACAACACTGGTGGCTAAACTATGCGTACTTTTTTTTCCAAACTGAATAAACCCCTGTTGATCTGGCCTAGAGTTGAAGCTGTGTGATTTTGAAAAACATTGATTAATTTTTGGGAATACTTTACATGAAACCCCTGGGACGTTTTCAAAATTTTCTCAAGAATGCCTTCAACTTTTCTCTTTAAATTTCTTGTAAGAATAGGCAGAAATACACTTATAGAGGTAGCATTGGTCTAATTATCACTGTTAACTGAATTTTCAAAACTTTCAAAGGTATGAATTTTTTTCAGCATCATCTTACAACTACAAGATTGAAGATGGAGATTTATCCTTCAAATGAAATTTTTTGTGCATAATTAGTTTTTTCATTAAGCTTATGCACATTTTTTTGAAAATTTTAGTAGTTTTGCGATATTGCTCATATGCTCTGAGCTTCACTGGATATGGAAACTGTGAGGATATTATGATAGCACTGGTCTTTCCCCCTTCCACATTCATCTGCTGATTGTGCTTTTGGAGGCTCTGATCTGAGAGTTTTAGTATTAATAATTTCTGCTGGTAGAGTGCACTTTTAATCATTGTTATGTGCTAATATTTAAAAGATTTGCCTTGTGGCAATGAGTTTGGTATATCACGTATGTTTAAAAATGCAAAAATCACTTCCCCTCTTACAAAAAATAACAAACTCTCTCAACAAATTTAACTTTTTATTTCAAATATTTTTCTTCATAAAATGCATTTTTGGGGGATTTTTCCAAGTCTTGGCTTACATAGATCCTCTGAATGCATTCTTAGATATTAATATAAAAATAAATGTAAATTGTAAAATTAATTGCTCATGATCATTTGGTATTTAATAATTATATTTTAACATTTAAATTAAATGAACATCCGCCCCATTTTATCTCACAAAAATTAGTGCACACCTTTCTTCCATGACCAGCATGTGCCTCTGGAAACAATGTTTAATTAAAAATAATGGAGCATTTGTGACTCTTCATTTTTTAGTTCAGAGCTTATGCTAGAGAAGCAAAATATTCACTAGAAAGATGATGTACATTATTGCAACCCCTCTACTACCAATACGTAAAAGTACATATAGATAAAGATGATGAAAATTCCATGTGAAATTTGTACCAACAAAATGAGTTTGCCTGCTTCACAGAGGCTAGTCCAACCTCTGTGAAGCGTCCTAAACCCCTCCTGATTCTGGCCTCTGAGTTGTGACGCAGGAACACCTGGAGTAGGAAGCGCATACCTGTATATACGCTTCCTGACAGTTCTCTTGACAACTACTTGACAGTTCTCTTAACAACTGACTATGACGAGATTTGACAGTAATAATGAAAATATAATAATGAATGTTAATGGAGGATCACTCCCAAGTGCAAGCACTCAATGCTCTTCTAGGGGCTTGGGAGACGCATTGGTCAATGTAGACGCAACCCCCCCAAAAAAAGATTAAGTGAAGTTTATGCTTTTGTTAGGTCACCAAAACGAGCTCTGAGAACCCCTACATCCCCAGCATTTGCTGAGAGTACCATTTCTGCTGTGCAAGCTGCTCTTCATAAATACCAGTTACAAATACATGAATTACAGGTGAATAATATTTTTAACTACATTTTGTTAGAACATTTTTTTACATTAAAAGGATAAAACAAATAAATTCCTATGGATTACAAAATTGACGTTGGTTCTTAATCTGTAATAAACATTATTCTGAAATTCTTGGCTTTTATGTTTATAGGTTAAACTTCAAGCTAGTAAAGAGCAGCTAATTTTAGTTAGAAAACAATCGGAAATATTAGAAGAAACTCAACAAACACTGGAAGGAAAAGTAGCAGAATTAACAGGCCAGCTTGATGCATGCAAATCTAATTGTTCTCAGCTAATTCAAGATAAAGATGTCCTCCAAAAATCGTTAGATTCTGTGAGAAGTGAAAAAAATGCTCTGGAAAAAAATAGACTTGAAATAAACGCAGTAGTAGGTATCAAAATTTATTTTGTGATTGAAAGTACTTGATCGTTAGTTATCACTGATATATATGAATTTCATTCCATTAAGTTCGCGTAAGATATCTCTACAACATTTTGTTTTCTGCCATTGAAATATATTCATTTACTTGAAATTTAAAATCTAGATTGAGACTCTGAACTCAGATTATGAAAAGCTGCAGAAATCAAGTGCAAGGCTTCAAAAGGTATGCGATAATCTGGAAGATGAAAAACTGTTCTTGCAAGCAGAACTTGAAAGAATGCAAAAAGATTCTGAAATAAGGTACAAAATTAATAAATTTTGAAAATTCTACACTCTTTTATTGTGTGTTGCAATTTTTTCTGCAGCAGTTGGATTGTAAGATTATTTTTTAATTGGTGAAGAGGTGAATAATAAATATTTTTGATGTCTAGAGAGATGAATTTAAGGGCTGAGGAAGATAGATGCAGTAGATTACGAGAAGAATTACTTACATTGCGAGAGGACTTAAACAAGGCTTATCTTGCTAGAGACATGTTAGAACAGCAGAAGATGGAAGCTGATAGCCTCATTAATCAAATGGAAAAGAGTAAAGGTATAAAATTTAATTTCGCTATCAAACATTATTAGCTCCCTTGACTTATGTTCATTTAAATTTTTTAATTTTTATTGATGTTGAGAATATTACGTTTATTGTATGTAAGTTACAAATTGTGTTTTTCTTGTGGTATTTGTTAAATACTTTATTATGTTATTTTAATTTTTACGAAGGTGATGTTGGCCTTGAACTGGAAAGAGTTCTTCTAGAAAAATCTGATATTCAGGAAGCTTTGGCAAAGTCAGAGACAGTATGCTCAAGTCTTGAACAAGATAAGAAGAAACTCCAAGATGAGCTTAAAAAGGTACAAATTATTATAGTTTAGCAAAGCACTTATTGTAAATTGGCAAACCTAATTCTTTTTCATTAACTGTAGTTTTTTTAACCATTAAATTGACCCCCCAAAATTGATCCTTTTGATTTAGAAATACATACAAGCAGCTTCAAATCATAACTCATAGTATCAAAGAGGCAAGTTCCTCCATCTTGTTAAACAAATGTGAAATACACTGTGTGCTGAATGAAAATTCTACACACAATTCAGTAGTGAAGGGCACTTTGGTAGGCTACAACGGACAAAAGTCAGTTCAATGCAATTACCATTAGCACCTAATAACTAAACACACCATCTTCCCATTCCCTGTTATCATTTGTGTTAGCAGCACAGGTTTTTTTCTCTGAACAGGTTGCAAAATTAGTGACATTCTATTTAAGCAATTCTGATCCTGGCTTGTAACTAATTTGGTCTTCAAAATAACAATCTTCAAACATTTAAAAAATGCCTACCTGAAATAAGAATACATTAGAGATAGCATCAAAAACAAATGATCAAGTTTTTAGTGAATTAAAATGAGAGCAGTTAAACAATTTAAAATGTAGCCAGTTGGAAATCCTATGTGCCTTATTTGCAACTTTGGATTTTAATATTGAATTAATAACTAATGACTAATTTTTTTCTCACATACTACTTACTAATTAGTCAAAACAAACGAATTAGTCACTTACGAATTAGTCAAAAACAGCAATTTTTTTTACAGCAGAATTCATTTTGTGGTTCACTAATACTGAAAAAGGGGATAAAATTGTTTACAGCAAAAAATCTGTCAATCCATCTGTCTGTGAACGACACTACTGTCTAAACTATAGGCAGGATTTTCAGCAAAATTGATATTCCCTTATCAATCTGACTGATGTCACAAACCCTTGAATTTGAAATGCATAAAGTATCAAGCTCGGAAGCTTTATTTATGTAGAAACATCTACAGTGTTGAAGATAATGTTTTGTCAATTGAAACTTGTTCTCTATAATTTGTTCCTTAATTAATGTCATCCATATTTTTCTGAAAATATTAGTCATTTTTGTTTTTTACTGATACATTATAGCTTGTTATTGCCTTTGATATGGAACTCAATATACACTCCATAACTTACCTGGATCAAAAAGATTGTGGTTACAAGGTAAATGAAAACAGTTGATGATGTTCTCTTATGGAGGGAATTATGAGAGGGAAATATGAAAAAAGAAACCAAGTGAAAGTTAACATCTAGTTAATTAGTAAATAAATAAATTTGAATCAATAAAATTAGGTAAAAAATAAAATTATCTATATATCACAGACGTTAACTAGTTCTAATGATCTCAGGTGACAAAAAACCCTCACAATCAGGCCAAAGGCTCTTGGGCATTTTGTCGCTTCTCAATCATTAGAACCCTGTCACGCTCTTGGCACATAAATAACTATTATGTAATTTTGAGTTAAATTTGGCAAAATATTGAAAACAAGTTTTTCTCAGAAATAGCTCAATTTTTTTTCTTGAAACTTTTGGTACAGATAGTGCTAATTTCACTAACATAAAATAAACATTCTCATGACTTTAATATTTTCATTGTGTGCATTTTTTTTTCATTAAAGCATTTGTGAATACAAATGTTTCAAATGATTTCTTTGGAAAATGCATGAAAACTCAAATTTTTTTCTGTGAAAAGCAGCTCAAAATTGGGTATTTTCAAAAGTACTCAAATGACATTTTCTCCAAAAAGCTCCAAACTTTTCAATGAAAATAAACATGTAGAACCATGTTTTACTCTTGTGTAATATTCTTGAAGTCATAATTCAGGTCTAGTATTAGGGGTCTGAAAAATCAACAAAATATGAAAAAATTATTGTAGATGCTGATTTATAACAGCTGAAGTGAGTATGCAGCAAAACCAAAAGGATAGCTGAGACCAAAGTGATTAGGAAACTAACGAGAACAAGAAAGTCTGTGTCATTCTGTAGTACCACTAGTTTTCCTATAGCATGCATTGTGTTACAGATTTTTTTCAAATTTTATATAGCATTAAATCTTTTAATCTGCTTTCAAAACTTTGTTTCTAAAATGACTCAAATTTTCCAACAAATTATTGTTCATTTCTGTTGTAGTAGTGAAATTAAGATGAACTTTTCCCCAACAGCTCTTGATGGGTGTGTGTCAATTTTATGAAGGCAATATTGCATGATTAGTGGACCTCAGTTCTCAGAAGAGGAGGTTTGTTGTTGCTACATCATATATTCTAGCTGTACCATGTGTGAATATTACACATGTAGAGAAAATCATTGAATTATAAGTAAAAATAACTTCATAATGGAACCTAATTTCAATAGCCAGTGCCTTAACTATGTTCATTAGCATTATAGGCTTGGTACTGTGTGTTAATAAACATTCTAATCTGAAGTTCAAAAGTCCTTGTGTCCTGAAATCCTCATGTCTTAGAAGTCCTCATGCCATAAAGTTCTCAAATCTTTTTATTGAAATTATTGTCTTCATATTTTATTGAAGATGTATTTGAAAGTGTAATTAAATTATCATTTACGAAATAGTCTTACTAAATACCACTCATGTATAGAAAATTGTAAGGTAAATCCATGTTGATGAAACTTAGGCTGTTTACTACTAAGTTTTTTCATAATAAAAGTTCCAATAATTTCTTTTTATAGACAGTCACAAACTACATTTAAATGTAGTTTGTGACCGTCTATAAAAAGAAATTATTGGAACTTTTATTAAGAAAAAATAAATCCATATTGATTTATTGACAATTTTTTGTGCACTCATGGTATTACTTACAAAATTCAAATAGTCACTTTAATTTTACCATGAAAGATTATTTGCCTCTATTCCTTTATTTTAAGTTTTCATAGATTTCTGTTCAACACCCAATGCTACCCAAAATAGCTAAATAAAAATTAATGTAAAAATAGCTTCAAGAAGGCTTGTTTTGGCTGAGAATAGCTTAAACAACTTATCCCATGACCGTTTAGGAACAAAGAAAATCCAATTCTTAGGGTTAGAATTCTATGTTTTCATGTTATGCATGTGGTAAAATGTTTTCTAGTGTAAAGTGTATTGTGGGTTGCATGTGCAGCATCTTTTATCCCTGTTCCCTCTTCTGTATTTTTTGTCTTAAAGAAGTTTGATGTTGGTCCCAGGAGTATGAAAAACAGAGATTAGTTAATTTTTTATGTTCTATCAGCAAACACTGATGATGTTTTGTCAATAGTCTCGTGGTTAAATGGTACAAATTTCTTTCCTTAAAGTACCTATTATGTATAGAAAAAGATCTATTTTTCCTAATATATTGTATGTAGATATCCTTTTGTATATAAATGAAAGTAAATAACAATGGAGCACTAAATTAACTAGTGTATTTTTTACACCTTTTCCACCATAATAAATAAAATGCATAGGAGTGCTTTTTGAAAAATGCCTCTTTTAGTCAACCAATCACATCTAGCAAAAACAACCAATGTGATTCATCTGATTATCGTGTATCACTGACAGTTGCATAAAGATGGTAAATTAAATAGGTTCAACAAATATCCATGCATGATGAAAAACAAAGATGATTTATTTTTGTTGTATCACTTTAGAATTTTCCCTGAGTTTTGTGAACAATGAATCATATTTATGAGATTTATGCCCTTGCTTTCATGCTTTTTTTATTTTCATCAGACAGAGGAAGAGAAGGCTGCCCTTCAGAGCCAGTGTGCAGATCAGCAGAATGACTTGGGCTCCCTCAGAAAAGAATTGCTCCAGGCAGAGCAGACTCGCCTGGACTTGGAATCTGACAAAGTCTCCCTCCAGGAAAAAGTTAAATTTCTGGAGATCGAGAAAGAGAAAGTATGTCAGAAAAGCTATTTCTTCTGAAGATGAATATTTGTAATGTGGCCTCTTACTCTGATGTGTTGTAGGTCGAATATCATGGTTTTGACTCCGATGTGTTGTAGGTAGAATTAGAGTTGGGACAAGTGTCACGGGAGAGGGGAGACCTAAGTAACCAGTTGTCGGTGCTGGCTCGTAAGAAGGAAGCAGTCAATGAAGAATTGATGCGGATTCGCCAAAGATTGGAACAAGCTAATGAAACTAATGGGAGATTAAATCGTGATTTGGAAGACCTTGTGAAAGATAAGGAAGAAAAATTAGTAAGACAGAAAATTTGTTTTATCAGTATTTAGTTTTCAATTATTAATTTTTATTATTTGGTTTCCTTATTCTTCTTGTCATCTGTTTCTAAGACATTATGTTTTTTAAATTTGAATGTAATTGATTAAAATGTCTTTCTCTTCATAAAATGTGTTGAATGCATTTGATTGAAATGTTATTGAAATCAATTAGAAACTATCTCAAGATTTTTTGTTTTGATGCTTCACATGCTGTTATCATTTTGAGCCAGGAATTTAATTCCCTGCTCTAAAATGAATAATTATTCTAAAATGATAAAATATTTTGTTCCTCTCTCATTTTGGACAGCATCTGATGCTTTGTCATTGATAATACTGATTTTGGTTTGGTTTTTAAATTGAAAACGGTGCAGCAGTAATCATATGAAGAAGTTTACAAGATGGTTTAATGAGAGAAAATTTCACTTACCTCAATATGTGTTATAATTTGAGAACATTGTATTCTTATACGGAAGCACCTTTTTTTAAATTTGTTGCATCTTCCTCAATGCAATGTGTCTCTAAGCCCTCATTAGGCATTGAGTGCTTACCAGGAGTAATCCGCCATTAAGTTTTATTTTTGTCAAGTCTCGTCATGTCGTAGTCAGTTAGTGCCTTTTATCCCTTCGACCAGAGACTCACTGCTGTTAGTAAACAGACAGTCACCCAACTAGGAATGGAGTCTCAAATTACTTAACTTCCGTCACTTCACAGAATGTAATTAAGCAATGTGGCTAGCAACACCAAATTTTCCTATTATAAAGTAGTTATAACCAGTGCTTGATTTTTAAAATTTTAGGGCTCAGAACACACCTAAAATTAATTATTAATTAATAGAAATAGTTATTTCTATATAATATAATTTAATAATTATTCCTGAGGTACTGGAACGCTGTACCGTCAGAAATCGAGCCCTGGTTATAATGGTTTAATACATTGCAATGGTGGCTGCATTTTTGGTAACCAACAATCTCTTCCCTTTTTTTTTAATTTTCCAGCTAAGATCTGCAGGTAGTGCTTGTGTATGTAATGCATTGTAGCCCAGTTTTGTGGAGGAATTTATTTTTATGTTATCTAACTACTATTATTATGCTAATCTAATATTAGATTTTGTTGTCTCTCTCTCTCTCTCTCTCTCTGTTTCTCTCTCTCTCTCTCTGTTTCTCTCTCTCTGTTTCTCTCTCTCTCTCTCTCTCTCTGTTTCTCTCTCTCTCTCTCTGTTTCTCTCTCTCTCTCTCTGTTTCTCTCTCTCTCTCTGTTTCTCTCTCTCTCTCTGTTTCTCTCTCTCTCTCTGTTTCTCTCTCTCTCTCTGTTTCTCTCTCTCTCTGTTTCTCTCTCTCTGTTTCTCTCTCTCTCTCTCTCTGTTTCTCTCTCTCTCTCTGTTTCTCTCTCTCTTCCTCTGTTTCTCTCTCTCTCTTTCTGTTTCTCTTTCTCTGTTTCTCTCTCTCTCTCTCTCTCTCTCTTTCTCTGTTTCTCTTTCTCTGTTTCTCTCTCTCTTTCTTTCTTTCTCTCTCTCTTCTTTCTTTCTCTCTCTCTTCTTTCTTTCTCTCTCTCTTCTTTCTTTCTCTCTCTTCTTTCTTTCTCTCTCTCTTCTTTCTTTCTCTCTCTTTCTTTCTCTCTCTTTCTTTCTCTCTCTCTCTTTCTTTCTCTCTCTTTCTTTCTCTTTCTCTCTTTCTTTCTCTCTCTCTTTTTCTCTCTCTCTCTTTCTTTCTCTCTCTCTCTCTTTCTTTCTCTCTCTCTCTTTATTTCTCTCTCTCTCTCTCTTTCTCTCTCTCTCTCTTTTTCTCTCTCTCTCTCTCTTTTTCTCTCTCTCTTTTTCTCTCTCTCTCTCTCTGTATCTCTATCTATATTTCATCTCCAATGCTTGATGGGCTGAAATTTACTTCCTGGATTAATTTCATTATTCAATATTTTGTGTTAGAGATTGTATGATTTACTTAATTGAAAAAATCGTGCATCTAAGAAGGAATAAATATTTGTAAGTAGAGGAAATACATTCAGGATTCTTATGAATTTTTCTTGTTTGAAGGTTCTCTTGGAAACAAATGATAAAGAAATTCAAAGACTTCAAGAACAGTTGGCATCTTTAAGAAGTGAAAAGGAAGCGTTGGAAGGTGTTTTATTTGATACTCAAACTAATCTTGAATCTACTGAAACAAAACGTGCTCAATTGGAAAAAGAACAACAAGAACTTCTGGTAAAGCAAGAAGCCCTGAAGGGGCAAATCTGCAGGTTGACAAGAGATTTAGAAACCTCAGAAAAGAGAGCTGAAGACATTAAGACAACTCTCACCCAGCAATCTGGAACTCAAGAAGCTGAATTTCAACACACTGTTAGTAATCTCAAGAAACAGAATGAAGATAATGTTAGAAAATTGTCAGAAGAAAAGGTATATATTCATTATTTGCTCATAATTAAAAGTAATTCAGTATTTCTGATTCTTTTTTAATTTGTGGTTGATCATAGGAACAAATCCGGATGTCTTTGGAAAAACGATTACAACAGACTGTCCAGCAATTAACTGCAGAGAAAGATCATGAAATACAACAGCTTTTAGAAAGAATAGAAGCATTACAACAACACATTGAAAATATATGTCAACAACATGAAGAAGTTCTTCTTCGAGCTGAGAATGATAAACAGCAAGCCCTTTTATTAGGTATTCAATGTATATTTCTAAAATATTTCTCTACATATTTCCAAACACAGCCTTTTTGTATTTTTTCCTATCTGGTTTATAGTTCTTGAAATGTTCAGGTGAGGTAAATAGCATTGATCATTTAAAATAACACTCATATTAATGTCTGTTTTATAATTTTATCCTTCTACAGAAATTGTTTAATGTGAATGATAATGATTATATAAATTCACAATTTTGCATCTCTTAAACTTAATTTTGTTTTTGTTTTGCTCTCCAATTCAATTTTACTAAGCAGTAATTTTTTTAAAGCTCACCATGATCAACAAGCTTTGCAAGAAAAGCTTGAAGGAGTTCATAGGGAGCTAGAGGAAGAGCAAGCAGCTCTGGAGCGTCTGCGCCGTGATGCAGCTACTCGTGCAGAGCAAGATCGAGGCAACATTAACCAACTTCGGGATGAATTATCTCGAATAAAAGCAAAACTTGAAGAGACTCGGTAATTTCTATTTAATGAATTTGGGATTTCCTTTCACTTTTTGTAATTAGAATATTTTTTCTCTTTTTCAAGATCTGAATATTTGATCAGATAGCGACATATGACAAACAGAATTATTTTATTATTGTTGTTGTGTATGAGATTTTTGTTGTATTAAGATTTTAAAACAAGTTTTAAAAACTATAAAATTTCTTAAATATTAGGGTCAGCAAAAATTCTATTTTCAGATACTGTCTGGGAGAATTAGTATACCACAGATTATTTATTTTTAAACTTCTAAGTGAAATATCATGGTATGTTCACTAAATTTGTGGCCCATCTTTTCATTTATATATTCCTCTTCAACCAAATTATTGAACCCTTACTTTTTAAAGTGATCAAAGAGCCAAAAAACAAAATTTGTGGAATATATTAAGAAGCAGTCTAAATAACACCTCAAAATTTCCAGGACATACTTTCAGCACATTCTGCAAGCCTTGCTATAAAGTACCTGGACATGTATTGCACTTAGGTCTATTAGAAGTTCTTTTTAAAAAAAGTAAGCAATTAAATTTTAGGCCCGTAGGTTGTTTAAAATAAGATGGTTTTAACTATCATAGTTTCTTGAGGCAATGTAAGGTAGTCTGATTGATATGAACTCTGATTTATTAGCTGGATCTGCTTCTGAATTTAGTAAGTCAAAAAAATTGTTAATGCACTTCTCATCAATAGTGTTGCTTTGTTATCTTTAAATTAAGTGTTAAACCATTGAAAATGATAATGAGCAAGTGAAAGGCCAAGAACACTTAAATTACTGACATAATATATAAAATGAATGGTATTTAATATTAATTAATATAGAATCTAATTTTATGGGAATATTCATGGTCATAAAAGTATGTTGAGGGATATACTTATTCATACTTTTTGTAATTATTTTATCTTTTCTTCCTTAGAATGAAAGCTGAAGAAGAGAGAAATCGACTTGATACTCGACTAGAGGAAGTGCGCAAGGAACGAGATGGAGTACAACAAGAGTGTGAAGAGTTGAAGGTTCAGCTACATCTCACTGAAGACAGAATGGATGCAACACAGAACCACCTGCAAGACACTCTTCGAAAACTAAAAGAAGGTATCAGCTATTACAGATCCATAAACATATAATAATAATAATAATAATAACAATAACAATAATAACAATAATAATAACAATAACAATAATAACAATAACAATAACAATAATAACAATAACAATAATAACAATAACATAAATATCAAGGTTTCTGCATTTTTTTATGTAAACAAAAGTAACTTAAATGTTATGGATTTTCCCAGGGAAAAGATCTCTTAATCTTGAAGTATAATTCTAATATCATACTTTCACAAGTTTTGTGTTTTTGTATCAAAATTGCAATTCTGCTGGTGAAACCTATCTGCTTTTCCCTTTCTCTTGAACATAAGTCAAGTGATAGAACTAGTCACTTTTACTGTAAGTGTGTGTAAATGAAAATGATGCTGAAAGTATATGATGAACCTAGTTGATAGTTTTTTGTCACTTGATTTAAGCCATGTGATTTTAGATTATGTAAAATTACATTATATTTGTTGTAATCATTCTTGATGATTTCCTGGTAGTAGTAAGAAAAATAATGTGTCCTTGTGTACTGAGTCATTGCTGGGATCATGTGTTAATGATATCCTACATGTAGTACTGTCATGAATTCCATTTGAGTCTCTTTGAGTAGTAGTCTTCTGGTACAAGAAGTTGTGCTGCCTAATGTGTGTTCAATAGAAAATAGAGAGGTAGGCATGTCAAGTAGTAACGCCAATAAATTTAATATGACATTTTGCATAATCTCCACTCTAACATGGATATATCTATGCCTCACGCATTGGTATGTGAAGTCAGTCAGGAATTGCCATATTTATTAACAGGAAAGATGTTCATGATATGTTTTCCCACATAGGACATCTGTATTTTTAAGTCCTGGGCTCAATTCTGTTAAATTACTCCTTTACATGTTTAACTATTGACTTTAGCATGTTTATAGTTTCTTGGTAATATGAGCCATGATTCATTCATCAGTAATATGATCCATGATTCTCACATTTTACAATGCAGCAGCATGATCTTTAATGTGTATTGTTTTCAGGATACTTTTGCTACTTGAGGGTAACAGAGAGTATCAAGGGATTCTGTTAAAGAGTACAGTATATTCTGGTGGTTTCAGTTCATTTGATTGTATGCCAAGAGCCATAGTGTAATGTGTTCTACTGTGCCCCCAATATCTTTGCTCTTCATGTTTTTGTGTCATGACACTTTGAAGTTTACTTTGAACTTGATAGATTTGATAACTCAATCTATTGAGTGCTAGTTTTTTTCTGTTAATATGCATAATTTTTTGTGTCTGTGTATTTTGTGCATGTGATATTATTTTTAATTGGCACATTATTTGAAGTTAAATTAATCTATCTGTGGTGTATTTGTGTTTTTCATAAATAAATTTGTATTAAAGTGTTTTGAAGGAGGAAATGTAAATAATATAAATTGAGCATTTTTTAATATCTTGTTTTCCTTCTTATAATGTTAAAAAATTTTCAATCACTTGAAAAATATGCTAAAAAAATTCCCCTGTACTTCCTGATGACTCCATCAGGAGAAGACTAAATTGATCGTCACCAAGAATTTGAAGTTGTGTTTTGCCTGCAAGCACCTTGTTTGATATTTCTTGGTTCTGGGAGAAGTAATATTTCTATTTCAGTAGTACCTTTTATTATGGCATGCATACGTTTATTTATGAACAATTTTACTGTATTAGTGTACCCCTTCAAATGTTTTAATGTTTCTAATTTTTGTTTTTATCACCAATAGCGGAGAATTCTGGTGAAAGCCTCAGGAAAGAATTGACTGATGTCCGCCGGCAGTTGACAGATTGCAATTATGAAAAGGAAAAGTATAGTAGTTCAAATAAGGAACTACGAGATCATGTTAAAAGAATTGAAGGAGATAAGAGAGAACAAACCAGAGGTCTTGAAGAAGCATTCCAGAAAATTGCCAGTAAGTGCAAAGATTTGGGCTGAATATTTAAACCTTTCGTTTCATGCACTATTTCTATATTTTGAAGTTAATAAAAAGTTTGATAGATACATAGATAGTTTATAGAGTGCCAAGCCTTACTGCTTGGTTAAAGAGAATGAACAAATTTGCTTAAATACTTGTGTAGTAACACCAACTTTAATTTCAATACAGTAAAATGTTTTATGTTGCGATTTTTCTGCTGTGAGTAATTGTAGGATACCTGAAAATATTCATTACAGATATAAATGTACATACAATGTTTCCTTTAGTGATGATATTATTCAACTTGCAATTATTGTGCGATTTTCATCAGGTCTTGAAGACACTAAAACAGGTTTAGAGGCTGAACGTAGTAGACTTCAGGCACAAGTTCGTGATTTAGAACGACAACAGATGCAAAGTGAACATCAGGCACAGAATTTACGAGATGAATTGCAGCGTGCTCATAGTAGCAGTGTTCAGAAGCAAAATGAAGAAAAGGAGCTGATGGCAAGACTAGCTACAGAAAGTGAAGAAAGAGAGCGAGCACAACAAGAATTGCATCAGCTCAAGAAACAGGTATTCATCAAATTAATATTATTCTCTTATATACAGTTTTGAGTTGGGAAATTGAAGTACTTCCTCTGTTAATATCTGGAATGGTATTGAAATGCTGAAGCATAAAACAACTTATGAAAACGATTGATTTGATTTTCTGGCTTCATTTTCTCTCCTCTTTCCCTTTTATTTTCCTTTACCTTTCTCTTTTAAAAAGAATCTTGACCAACATCAATATTGAGTATTTTATTTCAAGTTATCATTGATTGATTCTTTGAGTTATGATAGCACTGTAATTTTTCTTCTTTAATATTGTTATTCAAATAAAAGGAACATGAGAAATGAATTTCAGATCATGGAGCTTGACAACAATTTAGAACTTGCTAGGCAAGAAATGAGTCACATGCGAACTAGGGCTGATGAGGACGAAGAACGATGCCGAAGTAGGGAGCAAGAATTGTTGGTGCGATTAGAGGACAGTAGATGCAGAGAGCGGAAATTAGAAGACCAGCGTCACAATTTGGAAGTGTGTCTTGCCGATGCAACTCAACAAATTCAAGAACTTAAAGTGTGTTTCTTGAATGAACATTTCCTTAATCAATAATTTAAGCTTTTTTAATGTAGATTTAATTAATATTAAATGTAACCTTAATATAATTATAAGTTAGTTATGGCTTGTTATGATGGTGGTGCGATTTTTTGGAAAATCATCTTCTTTGCGCATAGATTAACCCTTTCATGAAAATTAATTACTTAATATTAAACAGAAGGAAATTACATTGTAGTAAATAAACCAAAATTGAATAATGTGATCCGATTCTCAAAAATGAAGGTTTTGACTGTGTGTGAAATATTATTTCAGGCTAGATTGGGTGGAGCTGAGGGACGTGTAAGAGCTTTAGATTCTCAATTGATGCAATTGGAAGCAGCTAAAAAGGAAGTGGAGCAGAAATTAAGCAGTGTTGGATCAACATTGAGGAGAATAGCAGGCATACAAATGGATGGAAGTGTAAATTTACCATTTAAATTAATGAGTCCATCTCGACGCTGGAGTCCTGCTCGAGGTGTGTTGTTATGATACAATATAAATTGTTGTTGTTATTATTATTGTTATAATTATTATTATTATTATTTATGTGCAACATGTACAGGAGAAGAAATTACTGTATTTACCCAAATTTAAGTTTATGTATTAATTCAATTCGAGCCTTATTTTCTGTGGCAAGGCTTAAACCATCAGGCCTGCTCTTCCGCCTGACCACGTAAACTCTGCTATGCTTCTTTCATCATCAAACAGAGAAAGGAGGTATCACTCGGCTGGTAAAACTGGCAATTTTTAATTTTGCTCAGTGGCTTCTTTTAGGCTTGAGAATTTTCTTAACTTCCTTAACAACTAGATGATGTAAATCTACAATATGAGACAGTCGACACTACTTCCCCTCCAAAGGAAAGCGTACGAAGGATTTTTTCGCCCTTAAAAATCCATGGATTTGATCAGGTTTGAACCTGCAAACTTGGGTATAACAGTCCAATAAGCTAACTGGTACACCATCAAAGCTTGTATTATGACATAAGGTAACAGGGGGTAACATTGCCATATCTTTGTTTCTTTTAAAGTACCACCTTGTTGCATCTATCTTCACAAAAATCTTTTTGATCATTTAATTCTTCACAATAGCATAATATTTCTTCAAAATATTGAAGTCACAGTTTCCATAATTTGAAAGTTTTTATTGTTGTTTTTAAAAGCAAGCAAAGTGGCAGTGTTACCCTGCAGGGGTCAAACATTGACACCTCTCTTTATTTCCAAGCCTCTGGCAATGTTTAAATGAATTTGTTGGATAGGAAACAGAAACATAAATATGCATGAGAACAAATTTTATGATTATTTGTCTTTGGTTTTTGACTGTTTATATACACTAAATTAGAGATAAATAGTGCTTTGAGAACTTAGTCTAAAATAAGTTTTAACTTGTTAACTGTTTTACATTGTGATAAAATGTGATAGGGGTAAAAGTGCTTTTGCCTTTTTATATTTAATCTGGGAAGCAGCAACAATATCTTATTTTGGCATAACACTCTCATCCATGTCACTTAAAGGGGACGTGCTTAATTCCATACAGTTTAGTAGCTTTTCCAACTTAATTTTCCTCTATTAACATTTTTCCATTGCTTGGTGCATTTTAACTTCATTGGAGGTTTGTAAACCTTAGATATTGGAATTTTTATTTGTCTATGTGGCACTCTCTTAAAAACAAGACAAAGTAAATTAATGATGTGATTCTCAAAGTTACCCTGCAAGTATGGTGACAAAAAAAGTAATTTTATATTAAATATAATTAATCAATGTTTACAATTTATAAGTCATATGCTTTAGAAACTATATATAAACTCACAAATGTCAATTGTTTCAATGTAAGAATATCTTCTCAAAGAATAACAACGAGAAAAACAAGATGGCCAGTATGGCAATGTTACCCTGTAAGTGGTATATGCTAATAATACGTTTTGTCTTATTTATAATGAATAATTATTGAGTCATGACATTACATAACATGCCTAGTATATGACACATTTACTTATCTATGCCATTTATTTCAACTCAATTAACCCAAAATTAACGAAGTTTCGATTACGATATTACAATATTTCGATTACGATATTTGGCTGCATCAAAATACACCATACATATTTACAGACATTTTAGGTTGCAACTGTAACTCAATGCAACAAATGATTGTATATAATGTTTCTATGAGAGGTAGCTAACTATGGGAACGCAGCCAGCAAATAAATTTATGATACAAACTGCGCTGCGTAAATTTTTCGAAGTTGTGGCAATGTTACCCATCGTTACCTTACCCCTAATGTTGTAGAAGCCTCATGACAATTTTTTAAAAGTTTTTATTAATTCTTACTATTTAGTCAAAATAAAATTGCAAATTGTCTTATTGACTAGAAAATTGCCTTGCTGATGAAAATTTTAACTCTTATTGCTGAACTACCATTTTCTTATTCCTTCAAATTGTGAAAACCACGGGTTTTGTCTCTCCCATCATCATCTTCACATGTATCAATGTTTCTTTCCTTTTGGCCCTCCTTCCATGCTGTGACATCTAACGTTTTAGGCTCTTCTGATAGCTTTGCGCATTGTATTTCTGTTGTTCTTGGTCTTTCATCAAACGCCACCTATGAACATTCCCTTCTGTATCACCAGGTTTTCTATCTTGACTCTCTCTTATGCATGGCCTCCATTTCTTGAACAGTTCAAAATGCAGATTCACACTTGCTGGGTGTCCAACCAAGATTCCACACAGTCTTGTTGAACCCACATATTTTTAAAGAAAACAGCAGTAATTTTCACATTACATTTAATTTGACACAATGCCATTTCCTTTTGAGATTCTCTCTTTACCAGCCCATTCAAAAATATCGGTCTGAATTGCTCGGCAAATTCATGGTGGATGCTGAGAATACAACCGTGAATATAATTACCTATTGTAGATAGTCATAATATTTTTACAGTCTTCACAGTTTATTGTTATGTCTACATGTATGAGGTTTCGTTAAAATGGAATGGCAATGTAAAAACTTAAATCCTAAGCAACCATGCATAATCTACAAATATAAGGCGATCCTGCATTTTTTTACTGAGATATTTAGGAAATAACCTCATCTTATATTTGTGAAAATTGGTTCATTACCTCCTTGGAAAGTAACAAAAAGGATCACAGCCAGAATTAGAAAACCTGTCTTGAAAATAGGGTATTTTGAGACCTATTGCATTTGAAGAAAGTCTGAACGTGTTTTCTTCATAAAAGATTATTTAACTTACAAAAAAATGTAGTTCAAATGTCAATAAAAAATTTAAAATTATGTAACTTTGAATAATGGGAGAGAAAGGAAATAGCAGACAGAGTGGTGATAGATAAGGTGAGATTTCTGCAATTCATTGAAATACGTTGGAGATTGCCACACAATTCAAAATGATAGATTTTCTTGGGGAAATATGATGACAGTGTGCAGTAAACTGTATACATAGATCATAGCTTGGAAGCCTTTGGGCTTGATTGTGGACATCCTCATAAACTTTAGATCATCACAGGAGCTGTTTTCCAGCATTCCCTCTTCAGTGTCAAATGTTGCATACAATGCCAATGTTGTGTTGAAATAAAAATTTTGATGTTACCAGTGTGCTATAAATCTATGACTTTTATACATCAACAGTATTACTAAAAGTAGGGGGTGTATTTTAATGAAATGTCATTTTTTTCTTTTTACTTTAGATCAATGCCTTTTAGTATAGACATTAATTTTATGTTATGACTAAAGGAAATGACTTATTTTGTATGAGTTTCTGTCTCTCTCTTGCATTTTTCATTGATTTCAACTAATTAGTCATTTTTTTAACTTTTACTGTCATTTTTAAAACATTTTTACTGGTTTCATTGATTTTAAAATCATTTTTATGGTACTTACTTCAAATAATATTTCCAAAATGCAGCAAATGTTCTCCACACAATTCCTGAGTAGCGTTCTTTGCTTAGAAGTTGTAACGTCAGCCTTTGTATGTAATCTCAGGTTCCTGTGATGCCCATCAGTGCCATTGTTGGTTCGGTTGTTTTCGGGATAACTAAGGGCAGAGATTTTCTAGGAAAAAACAGCCCAAACAAAAAGTTTGCAAGCTGATTTTACTTGAATGAAAGAAAGAAGCTTTGATTACATCTGTAACATGTCCAACAGTTGAGTTCATCTGAACTGGTTTTGATCAAATATTTTATGTCATTTTCCTTTGGTTTTAGTGCATTTTAAAAATATTTTAAGGGCATTTTATTGATCATTTTTGGCACTGTTTTAGGTCATCAAAATAAGCTAATAATCTACTAATAGCTAAGCTACTAATAAGCTTTCCACTGTATAGTCAATAGTGTTTCATTTCTCACTCTGCACACTGATATATAAGCAAAAGTCTGTATAAATTCCTTCTTCCTAAATTCTGGGTAGCTGTCTTCTGCCTTTGGTCAAAGGCTTCGCATAACTTGATGAAGATGTAGAATTGCCAAATTTCTTTGCTGTATATCTGTAATATTTGCAAAACCAATGAAGGTAGTGTAGTTAAAGGGACAGTTTTTAATATGGCATGTATATTGTATTATTGTTTTGGAGAAGTGAAATCCTTTAAAAATATTGAGCCTTTATTCACTGCAAAAACCTGAATTACGAATGGGTTAATATTTACATAAGAAAATATTTTGAATATTTGCACAGTTAGAGACTAGGCATAACCTGAATTAATTTCATAGTTTTAACTTGAAACTGTATATCAAAGTTGTGGGAAATCTAAATGCGAACCTGCATTTGACAATTTTTTGAACTGTTGAATTTGTGCTCTGCAAGAAATACTGATGTGAATACACAGCTGAACCTTCAAAA
>BLKR01009542.1:0-107466 GCA_011170035.1 Teleogryllus occipitalis
GACAGAGAGAGGGACGGACAGAGAGAGGGACGGACAGAGAGGGACGGACTGAGAGAGAGGGACGGAGAGGGGAGGTACGTACGAAGAGAAAGAGCAAGATGGGGAAAATTTTGGTGAAAATCGTGCCTGCGGATTAGATAACGACTGACAGACACACACACCGACCAACAGACAGACACACACACCGACCGACACACACACCGACCGACAGACAGACAGACCGACAGACAGCGACACACACCGACCGACAGACAGACAGACCGACAGACAGCGACACACACCGACCGACAGACAGACAGACCGACAGACAGCGACACACACCGACCGACAGACAGACAGACCGACAGACAGCGACACAGACAGACCGACAGACAGACAGCGACACAGACAGACAGCGACACAGACAGACAGACAGACCGACAGACAGCTACACAGACAGACCGACAGACAGACAGCGACACAGACAGACCGACAGACAGACAGACAGCGACACAGACAGACCGACAGACAGACAGACAGCGACACAGACAGACCGACAGACAGCGACACAGACAGACCGACAGGCAGCGACACAGACAGACCGACAGACAGCGACACAGACAGACCGACGAACCTTGGCGACACAGACAGACAGACAGACAGCGACACAGACAGACCGACAGACAGCGACACAGACAGACCGACAGACAGCGACACAGACAGACCGACAGGCAGCGACACAGACAGACCGACAGACAGCGACACAGACAGACCGACAGACAGCGACACAGACAGACCGACAGACAGCGACACAGACAGCGACACAGACAGACCGACAGACAGCGACACAGACAGACCGACAGACAGCGACACAGACAGACCGACAGACAGCGACACAGACAGACCGACAGACAGCGACACAGACAGACCGACAGACTAGAGCTCCTAATACCCGCCCGCCTCAAAAAAGTGCGGGTCTATCCCACCCGCATTCATACAGGTACCATATTCATACCTGTATCGTACGGGTACCCGCATCGCAGAGCGACCGGGAGACAGTACGACCGTCCGGTCGATGTTAGAAACACACTTCTATGCAATCATGGATACCGAAAAGTGTATTTCCGTCAAAATAAGTTATCATTCTCTGTATTACGGACATGAGAAAGTAAAAACACAATCCTTGAAATCCAATACGTGGAGGTGACCAATAAGGTTCCGAAAATCCAAACACTTCTAACGTTAGTGCATAAACAGACAAACGCGCGGGCAACATCGCAGAACATTCACACTCAGTGACTTACGATTGTGACTAAAATACATGTTGGGTGATCCCTGAGAATGGAAAAGTATTTTATTTTGTTTTCAAAACATGTGCGCCAATGTCCAGTTTAAGTGCTCCAGCTCTAAAACTGGACATAGCAATTTTCACAGATTGAATTTGTCCGCCTCCAAGCCCAGTGAATTTGAAAATCTCATAATTGGGGGGAGATGGGTGACATCTCATTAAGACCCTAGCACATTTTCAAAATTTCCTTGAAAATGACTTTTTATTTCAACAGTTTGATACAACAGAGTGAAATGCGCTTACATAGATGGCACAGCCCCGATTTTCGTTAAACCTCTATTTTGTAAAACCGTAAAAGTAAATGAGGAGCTAATAATCAAAAAGAGTATTGGCCACTGACGAGAAAATTGATTTTTATATGAAATCGTGTAGTTTCTAATATGTTCTACATGTTCCTGCTTTACGATTTCTTCAAAACTAATTTTAACACATAAAATTAAATATGTTTTGAAGAAATTTGATAGCAGGAGCGTGTATAGTGTATTATAAACTACAAGATTTCATACCAAACTCCATTTTTTTCCACCAGTGAATATGCGTTTAAATAATTGCTCCTCTATTTTTTTATAGGCTACCCCTTATACAACTACATTATTGGTGATACAGATTATTCTAAACGATTTTTTCTCAATTAGTTAATAGAACAGCTTTTCGAAAAAGGGCAGTTTTCCCGTAATTTCGAGTGAAATCGAAATTATGCCGTGTTTTTTCCCCGCAGCATTTTAATACTTTCTCAAAAATGCGTAAAGCAACAGGGAGAAATTGGTGTCACATATTGGCACACACATTCTCAAACTAATTAGTTTTCTATTTTCTTTGGTTTGGGCTAGCTTTTCTGTTTTGCCCCACCCACTTCTCAACTGCCATCTGTCGCCGTCCACACTACATTTTTTAACATTTTCTCAATTGTTCGGTTCCCTAATGGTAGAAGTGAAACATGACTGTAATAACGTTATAGAAGTGTAAAACCTCGCCCTACCTGGAAATGTTCTTGAAAATTTTGGAACGGTTTTTGAAAAATGTAGTTTAAGTGTTACTATAAATCCGAACTTTGAAACTCCTTTTCACAAAAAACTTTAGAGTTTTCGAGAAAGTTCATTGGAAATCATTTGAAGCACTTCTATTCAAAATGGAATATTGTATACAAATCATTGGTAATTTATAATGGCGTAAAAGATATTTTTAAAATGGCGCTTATGTCATCTTATTCAGTGCATTTAGCACTATCCTTACCCAAATGAGACGTTTATCGTTCTCCTAAGTGTCCCTTGCGCTATTCACTGAAAACGTTCAATAAAAAAATAGAGTAATTTTGATAAAATTTTGTATATGTTGTTGAGTCTTTATATAACGTACCTTCTAAAATTCAAACATCCGTTTGAATCTCACAAGGCTTCGAATTCGTTTAAATCAATAGGGGAACATCAATTTTGGAGAAAATTGCCTGAATGGTGTAGGCGTTAGCTTTGATCACAGACGGACGGATGGACGAACGGACCTTTTGCCGTCAATCAATTTTTCAATATCAACGACCCGAAGCAACGTATTAGAGTAATTTACTATTAAGTAATTTACTACATGTGTGAACAAGATGTATCCCATTTTTCGTTATCAGGACCCAGCAATAAGAAATTTTCTGACGAAAATTCGTAGTTTTCCGGCACACGATTACACTTTCTCTTACAAAGTGCGAGAAAGTAAAAATCAGTCTTGAATAATATAGTTGCACGAGTGGGTCCAAAAAATTCGAAGCATTAAAAAAGAAATGAAGGTGAACAAGAAAATTCAGCGTTAAAAGTGAAAATCGGACTAATGGAAATTTATGATTATCGGACTAACAGAATTTTGAAATAAAGAATTATTGACGGCATTCTTGAGAAAATTTTGAAAATGTCCCAGGAGCTTCACGAGAACTCCCAAAACTCCAAGAACACGTTTCAGTTTTGCGGGGCCTCGAGTGGGGAAAAAATCGATCGTGGAATTCTAATTTTGGAAGAAAATCCTACGGACAAAAAGAAGTTTTGAAGATAGACCCCTTTCAGTATTAGAGGATCTCAAAACATGCACTTGAAATTTCGAATTCAATTTTCGGTAACATTTACGATTTTATGATTTATTTAGTAAAATTAAAAACAAAAACAACAACAACAACAACAACAACAACAACAACAACAACTGTGGCGTATGTGACGTATGAGTGAGAAGAACCATCTGCACACGTTTTCTTAAGCTCTAGAATTCCTTCCCAACATTTTAATTGAAAGATTAATAAATGTTAAATTTATTTTTAAAATGCGAGAGGTTAGAAATTGAGGATTTGATTGAACTGAATGAAACTTCATAAAACTGAAGATTGAACGAACAGAGGATTTATTTATTGCTAGCAAAATAGTAACACGCCCACATCACTTCTACTAGTTACAGGAATATATTCTTTTATAAAAATTCTACAATACAAATGTAAACTAATGAATTCTAAATCATTGTTGAAATAAACATTTTTCTTTTTTTAGTTATCAGTATAATCTCTAATTGTGTAGAAATAGTTATGCAGCATAAAAGATAGAACCTATTATAATTGGTACTATCTTTATTAAATTTGTGTACCAATTTTAATTGTTTAATGTCATCTGGGAAAGTATTGTAAGTAACGTACACGTGTTATGTGGATTTCTTGAAGTGAGCTGTTGATACTGATACCTGGTGAAAGTGTTTTCTACGACGTATGTTGTAATTATAAATATCAGTAATGCTTGGAAATATATTCTCTCCGTTAAGTCCGTTTTGACAAAAACTACAGATTCCTAAATAAATAGGCAAGGCAATGGTAAGATTCCAAGCTCAATGAAAAGACGCTTGCAGGAATCACATGGATGGATTTTTTTATTGGAGTAATATTTTTCTGTAATCTAAAGGTCTGGGCACTACAGGATGAGCTTTCCCAGAATAGATTATGCTGTATTTCAAGCGGAAATGTATACTTGCACAATACACGCAACGGACTGCATGAAGGCTGACAATTAGAAAGAATTCTGAATGTGTAACATAATGAACTTAATTCTGTGTTTAATCCTGTTATATGTACATTACATTTGAGGTTTAATGTCCAGAAATTTTGTTACCTAAATCGGTCAATTGCATATTGTTCATTTATTGTTCATTTTCAATGGAGCATGTCATTGCAGATTTTAAATGCAAAAATGCATTAAACCGTTTCTCCTTCATTATCTCTTAATGTGTTATTACGAAACCAAATTTGAAACCTTCAAAATCTTACTATTGTTCTTTTTTGCAAAGAACATTCATATCATCAGCGATCAGTTCTTCCATTTTTAATTGACTAGGGCATATCGTTTACGTATAAAAGAACTAGTGGTGCTACAGAATGGCACAGGCTTTCTCATAGTAAAGTTTTCTAATTGCCTTGGTGTGGACTGCCTTTACAGTCTGGTCCCATCCTCTTGCCAGGTGTCATCTATCGCCGTCCAAAGTACTTATTTTGAAATTTTCGCAATTTTTCTTTATCCTAATAGTAGAACCGAAATATTATTTTAAGAATATTAAAGAAAAGTAAAACCTCGCCATAAATGGCAATTTTCATTGAAAACTTTGGAGCCGTTTCAAGAAAATGGGTTTTAAACGTTACTGTAAATGCAAAATTTCAAACTCTTTTTCACAGGAATCTATTGAGTTTTCGAAAAACTTCATTTGAAGTCATGAAGCACTCTCTCACAAATACAATAATGAATGCAAATCTACGGAAACGTGCATATTAACGACGTGAGAGATATTAAAAAAAATACATTTGTGTAATTTTTGAAAAAGAAAAAAAATACACCAAAATTAACTTTACGTCATACTAAACATACAATTAGCACTATCCGTTTGAAGAGTTTGAAAAAAAAATTGGAACCATTTTTGAGAAAATGGCGTTTGAGCGTTTCGGAAAATGCCGAAATTTTAGCTAATTTTCACAGAAAACTTGAGTTTCCGAGAAATTTTATTTGACATTTAAACACATGTATTCATAAATACAATAATGTGAACAAATTGTCACGAATGTAAATATTAACGATGTGACGCAAGTCAAAACAATTACATTTTTGTAAAAATAAAAGGATAGAGCATTGTGGCTTTTATGTCATCTTATAAGATACATTTAGAACTATCCCTTCCAAAAGTTTGAAGAAAAAATTTGAGCCGTTCTTGAGAAAATCTTGTTTTTGTAATGTTTTGAAATAGCACATATTACACGCTATTGCACGAAAACTACTAAAATTTTCAAAAATCTACATGACCTCAATAAAAGAACTAATTATGGACAACAAATTTCATTTGACGGAAAAACCCCTTTCTTCAATTTCATAGTTTTAGGACGCCAAAAAAATTCATACTTTTGCAATTTTCGAAAATTCAGAGTTAATCCCGAAAATCGGACCTATGCCACCTTTAAGTGTATTTTACTATATTCTTACAATAAATTTTAAGAAAACATTTGGAGCTGTTTTAGAGAAAATTCTAAAAATGTCCGGGAGGTTCATGTAAAGTATCCACAAATTTTAAAGAATGATTTTCAAAATTTCAAAGCTTCAACTAGAGCCCTATGGGCAGGGATTTCTTCAATTTCGAAAAGATAGCATGGTTTAGGCGCTAGTGATGTTCACAGACGGACAGACGTTTTGAAAAAACACTTTTTCGGGATCACGAAACGCCAAAACGTGTATTTCCGCTGAAATCTCGAAATCGATTTTCCGCAGCTTTACATTTTTTTCTATACTATGTACATTACTCCGTATATACGTACGTGTGCGAGATCCTAAGATCGAACCTTGCGGGACCCCACGCTCAATTGGCAAAGCATTTGAAAGGTAAGTAAATAATGTTTGTGCCAGTATGGTACCTACTCTTAGAGATTGATGTTTATGGTACGCGGTTATTCAATCTAGGCAATAGCATGAATTCTAAATAAAAGTAATTTGGGAGGAAGATGTTATGGTCAATAACGCCAAAAGATTTCGAGCAAAAGATCTATAAATATTCCAAAAGTGCTCCAATTTGGTCCATTGATGAAGCAACATCTTTAAGAAATGAAAAAATGGCAGTTTCCGTTGATTTCTATTTTGTAAACCGTGACTGAGTCTAAAAACTCTTCGTTTTCCTGAGAAAAGTTTCCTTTCTAAAGAAAGTCTACTCTAATATTTTTGAGAAAACTGACAAAAGAGAAATTGGTCGATAATTCTGAATTTCATTTTTATTGCCTTTTTTAAAAGGTCGGTTAATTTTTGTTTTGAAAATATCTTGAAATATTTCTGTGCATAAAGAAGCATTGAAAAAGTGAGTGAACGAGTACGAAGAAAAACAGTTTTTGAGAAGCGTATGATGTTGGTTGTGATTTTTAATTCCTTCGTAAGATCTGCAGCAATTCAAGGGAAGTTTTGGAGAGATTTGTAACTTTTTTCTGGATTACTTGCTTCTCTGTGCTTATCTTCTCTACAAAATATCGAGATGATGTGGTCATATTGTTTACGATATTCCACATTGCTTTGTTTTGCGAGTAGCGTTCAAAATATCCTGATTATTTTTCATTATTTTTGCCAAAACTATTACTTTTCTTACAATTCTGTTGTATTTTGGGAAGTAGACACGGAAACCGGTTGATATGTTATATTTATAAATAAAGTAAAGCGTACGGTTGTTTTTACCCGATGTTCTAATTCCTTGTGTGATCCAAGGATTGCTTTCCCATGAAATGTTTAATTTTCTCTTTTTAAGAGGAAAGCACCCCTTAAATTATATGAGAGAAGAATTTTAGAGAAAAATAAATACTAGATTAACACAATTTCAGCATTACATAACTTTCTCTTGAACTTCGTGTTTTGCACGGTATACACGTATATATTCGAGTAAATAATACGATTCAATTCACAGCCAATTAACCCTAACGAAAGTAATTCCATGTGAAGTATTTGTACCAGTGGGCCAAAGCTGCTCGTTAATTTATCTTGTACTTGGAAATGTCTGGCAGACTTGTTTACTCACCCTTTTCAGATACCCAGGAGAATACTTTATTTGAAGTTACTCACCTGCAAAAGAAAAATACTGTTAAGACACCGATTCATGATCACTTATTTGCATTCACAAAAGCAAAAGTAAAGCAAGCAAGAGATCGTTGTAAGGAAAACTTTTATTTTTCTTTTAGAATAAAGCGCATTACGTACATTTTATTATATGAGTAACATAGGAGGAACCCGGGTAAAATGGCGGGATGAAATCACTCATATTATTCTCTAAAATGAATAGTAGATCACAAATTGAATTAATTTAACAGTAAATTTAAGCAGTTTTCTTTATTTCAAAATTCCCTTCATTGTCGACATCTTTTCACATATTTAATCACTTCCCGACAAATAGAGGAATTGGAGAATTTAATCAAGTCAATGCTGTATAATTGTAAGAAAAACTTTCAATTGTGTGAATTTCTTTTAAAAAAAATCAACAACAAAAAATCGCACAGATGTACACTAAAATTGCTAAAGGTATAGGTTTTCAAAAAACAGCCGAAACCCTTTCGATCAAATCCCACCGAGAGTTTAAAGTCTAATTCAATTTACCTGCCCTGGCATTCATCTTATTTGTCTATTCAGACAGAAAAAGGAAATAATTCTGCCTATAGCGTATCCCCGCCCTGGCTTGCCCTGTCTTACTCCGAACCGCCCAAATCCGCCCTGCTCTCCTCTCCGCACCCCTCGTCTGACTACGCAATGTTCACTACGCTTACCGTTGCCATCATCCTGAAAAATCACATACCCAATTCAGAAGTGTTGAGGAAACACGCATTGAAAAACGCAAATGCGACTTCAATCCGCACCGAATTGCACAACCTAACACGGCGCACTAAAGATGCGCTACGACTTCGCTTCAATAGTACCGCCAAAACAGGTTGCTTACGACTCCGCCAGATTGTGCTTGATGTGGACATTTCAAAATAACTTTTTTTGTATATTATTAATATTTTATAGCATATGCAAACATGAAAGTTACCCGTGCTTCTATCGGGGTCTTCCAGCTTTCAAGCAACACCAAATTTGTCGAGATAGATGGAGTAATCCATCCCGAAAAGGGATGTTTACATATTTTAGAAATAATATGTAGTGGAAACCCATACGATTTAATCGCATCGAAGTTCAAAATCGAATCCTTTCATTTGTCTGAATATTAATTTACTTCATTAATTAATTATTAATTACAATTCAGTCAGGAAAAAGAATGCACTGTCTATAATGTATCCACTCCCTAGTATGGCATGGCGAGAGCTGCTGTGGCCTGCTCTGCTTTGCCATAACCTGCTCAAACCTACCCCGCTCCTTGCCACTGTCCTGGGCCAATGCTCCCTTGCCTGACTCGGACACTACCCGCCTTACCGCCAAGTTGTGCGTGATGTCGACATTTCAAAAAAATTAATGTTTGTATATGTATTTTAAATAACATTTAGACAATTCATTAATGTTTGTAGAACATACAAACATATAAACAACACCTGCAGACATGGGGGACTTCCAGCTTTCAAACGACACATCATTTGCTGCTATTGTCCAAGCACTTCATCCGGAAAAGGGATGTTTACATAATGTTTTAGAAATGGATAAGTTTCAATGCGCGTCAACTGCTAAGGTCATTAAACCCGTAAGTGTAGTGTGCGTTTTTAATCGCGGAGTGGTCTCTGGCTGGATGGTGAGATCCGGCGGGACTGACCTGCGTCGGCTTGCGCGGATTACCCCACACATCTCCCACCAGCGGGGGGACAGCCCCAGACGGTTCAAACTCTAAGCTCCAGACTGGTCTTCCGACATGTGTGGTAGTATAGTGTTTGTAATCAAGGGGGGTGAGGATAGGACAAGGAAGAGGAAGGAAAGATCGCGCGCGGCCCACGGCCCGTTTGTTAGGGTACTGCTCCGGCAATCGCCTAGTGTTGATCGAAAAAACACGGAAAACGATCGATGAGAGAAGTCGGTCACTAGAATTCTCCTCTAGACAGCGGTTTAGCGACCTAGCTATGTAGCTAGAGTCGACAATCCTCTCACCGTCGTCGGGAGTGGAACCCAAGGACCTCCCCGTCAGAGGCGCTGCAGTTGATGCCCCAAACCACTTAAGCCAGTACTAATCGCAGGGAGAGAGCAGTGGTGGCAACGAGGCGGTGACGCCTCGTTGATGACGAGCACTATTCTCCGTTCAAAATAGAGGGCGAATTGACGTGTGATCAGCTGGGGCGCGGTTTTCCAATCAGGAGCTTCAATTTCAAAAATTAAGTCGTAACGAAGCTCCCGATTGGATAACCGCATCCCAGCCACTCAAACGTCAATTCTCGCTCTATCTTAATCGCAGAATATATTCCGATTTAAACGTAGTGGCCCCTCAAGGTCACGAGGGAGTCACTGTCATGTAATCGGGGTCTTCGCTACGATTTAAATTTTTGTTATTGAAGATCTTGATTGGTGTTCCCCCTCTCCTTCCAGCTCGTGACATTGAAGGGACACTACCTGTAAATCGGACTGTAGTGGCAGAGGCCGCTCAAGGTCGACGACGCAGGAGTGTTGGGTCAGTTTATTCCTCAAACCGTCGTTTTATACTTGGGGTTTTCTAACGTGGCAGGTGACAGTATTATCTTCAAGATGGAATATGGCACGACTTTTTGCGTCTTTATCAGCCCTGCCACAAGATGTCGCATAATCGCGACCGTATCAAGCAATGCAGCAGATCAAGCTACTCTAGCGGCGCTACCGAGAAAGACGCGAAAAGCCGTGCCGAGTTCCATCTTGAAGAAAATACCCTCAGCCTCGTTAGAAAAAACCCAAGTACAGGGGGAGAGCGTCACTTCGTAATGGGTGTTGACAACCCCATACTTGGCGTGTAAACACAGACCCTGCATTTCCACTTCCTCGCAGGAAAGGAGCATTTGTACGCGTGTAGACTCAGTGAAGTGTTCGTCAATCTTGGCGAACATATTATTGCAAGGCCTCCACTTCAGAGCAAGGCACACAAAAAAGTTGTTCACAGTCAGACGCTTGAAGTTGTTGCAAATGTACATAAACAGACGAAGACAAAATCCGGTGTTAAATACGTCAAAGCTGTTTTGAAACGAGTATTGAGAATGTTTTGGAAAGATCCGAACGCAAGTTTAAATTTTAAAAAATCTATTGAATCGCGAGAATCAGCAGTGGTATTTTCAATTCGTAATAATTAGAAAGGAAGAACGAGAGCGTGAAATCTGTTCTCATCAGTTTCAATGTTTGGAGCATACTGAACAATTTCAACACCTTTGCTTCATCATTACCAATTCACAACAATTTTTAGAAATAAATAGGAAATTCAATAACTTTTCAAAGAAGCCTTAAGATGTTAAAGAAAAATCTTACTAGAACCGGGCTTACTCGATAGAGACAAAAAAAAATAATTCGAATGTTCTCCTGAAGAATTTCGTTTCTACAGAGAATAGACACACGGAGATAGTGGAAACACTGAGTAGTGCGGGGACGAGATCCTTGCACAGAAGACTAGACACCATCTGGAAGGAGTGACCGGGATTCTCTCAAGGCTTTCTGGACCAAGATTCAATATTGTTCATGCTGGCGGGAACAAGGTTTCATGAGGAACGTGTATTTGTATTTTAAAACGCAACGGTAAAGGGCAACTAACGTTATTTGAACTATTATTTTTTTAAATGGATGAAGAAATGGCCTCTTCCTTTTCCACACACACTGATCTTTTAGACTTTGCTCCCTATGATAATATCCAACTGCCGCCAGTGCCTCATCCAATTGCCGTAAAAATGAAATGTTTGTTACTCAAGCACTCTACATACACACGCAAGGAATGCGAGTCCCACGATATGCCCTTTTCATCACAATTCACAAGTCAAGAGAGAAACACTTCAATTTTTAACGATACTGATATACAAGTTATCAAACGAAAGGTCTTCAACACTTACAATTAATTACTGTTAAGCAACAAAGAGATATTCCCCTCATAATACTCCGTTCCGAAGAGTCAAACCGTACGAACATTTACACAATTTGAATTTGGAACAATGAATTAATGTATTCCCGAAAACTCTTAATCATATTGTAGCACATATTTTGAGTTAAATAATATACGCACCGATAAGAACATATCGTTATTCTAAACTAACTTGCCCCTTTCACAATCGCATCAACGTCTTGAGGTACACACGTTCCCACTACTATGGCGGCCCTCAAATCATTCCGCGACAGCAGCGCTCTCAGCGAGTTAATTCTAATCCGACGTCTTTGGGGCGGCGCGATAGGCGAGGCAGGCCAGCGCCGCCTCCTGGCTCGCCCCACTCCCCGCGCCAGCTGAAAGCGGCTTCACCAAGAGCCAATGACAGCGCACGCCAATCCTGTGGACGCTGGAAACGAGGGGAAGCACGCAGGCACTTCCATTCACAATTTTTGTACACACGTTGAGGATTTCAGGTATATTGATTGACTTATTGGTGTTTCCGGACGCGTCATGGGCTAAAGTCATTAGGCCCATAAGCATAATGTATGTTTTTATCGCGGGAGGAGGCAGTGATCCTCCCCCTGCAGGACGGCAAGATCCGTCAGCGGAGGAAGATCACCGTCACCTACACGTCACCTCGCGAGATTTTCCCCAACCAGGTATCTCCCACCAGCGAAGCACAACCCCGACCGGAAAGAACTCTAAGCACGCGACTGGCCTCCAGGTATGTGTGGTAGTACAGTGTGTATAAGTAAGGGGGTGAGGATAGGACGAGGAAGAGGAAGGAAAGATCGCTCCTGATCCGTGTCCCGTTTGTTAGGGTACTCCTCCGGCATTCCCCGGGTACTGAACGGAGAAACCAAGGAAAACCACCGATCAGAGCAACTTGTCGCTACAATTATCCTCCAAACAGCGGCTGCACTCGACCTAGCTTTGTTGTGTCGAAAAGTGTAAAAAATCCCACAGCTGTCGGGGCGCGAACTCTAGATACTCCAAGTCAGAGGCACTGCACTCGTTCGATGCCCTGAGCCCCACACACAGGTTTTTCAGGTGTAAAATAAACATTAAATATAAATCTTTAATTTCTATATCATTTGCACCAACGATGAAAGAAACCCCATTAACAAGAATTGGCATAATTGTCGAATTTCCCTACGGTTGCATCTTCTAAAAACGTTCACTACATTTCCTAGACACGTCGCCGCATACGCACTGGGGTCATTTGCAAAATACCATCCCCCTTACAGAACGTCGTCGCACTCTTTCCTCTCGTTGATTCCGCACCAAAGGCATCCTTTCACACATTCAATAATCTTCATTTCTATCGGAGGAGACTTTTCTTTCCGATCGCACCCAGCGGAATCCGGACCCAATGGACGATAATCACAAGCTCCCCGATGCGGCACTACGGAGCAACAAATTGACCTTAGGTGAAATCGCCACTTTAAAACTATTTTCCTTTGTAAAAGTATCAAAAAAATTTACATCCAGTGGGATATCAGTACCAAAAAACTTCTTAATATAAATCCACACTTAAATTGGACATAGCAACACTTTCTTGTACTTGTAATGATGCCATCACCATTCAATAGTCCTTCCAAATGCTTCAGAATTACAGAGAATTGTTCAAATCCTTTCAGAATAAAAAAATGCCCTGACTTCTACCAATTCTTCCACTAATTCCCTAACTTTTCGGAGCAATGAAATTCCCTGATTTTTACCTGTTTTTTCAGCCAGCCACGCCGTTAAAAGCAGAGCACGGACCGGCGATGAGCCTGTTCCCGGGGGACATGACGATCACCTTCTGAGGCAGGATTCACTTCGTTAAGTTTGGGTCGACGGTTTACACACTGCGAGAGACAACGGCTCCCTCAACTGTGGCCCAGAGGCGCCTTGGAAACGCGCACGTGTACAACATGCGCCCGACTACTTGGAGACGTGCGAGTTCAGCTTTTTCAACACAAATTAAAGATTTCGGGCGACGCCTATTTAAGGATGAACTGGGCGAATGACGCGTTTTGAGGAGTCGCCGCCACGTCGTGTCGCTGGGCGTAAACCCTGGTCAGGTGATGGGATTGCGAAGATCCCAGCGGCGTCCGCTGCCAAACCCCCAACCGGTCGAGCGCAGGAGGGGGGGCGTGGGAAGGGCGGGAGGGGGTGAACACGTCACATCACCCGAAATACCCGCGCGGCGCAGATGGGCGCCCCGCTCCGCCCCGCCTCGCCCCACGCGAGGCGGAGGCGCAAGGTATTTTCAGTGGGCAACTGCGCGCCCCGGCCCATCAGCCTCTTAACCTCCCGTCACCTCTGGCCAGCACCACTCTCGAATTAGCACGGCAACTAGCAGGTACCCAAATCACCAATACAACACACTACAAACGAAACTGGGAAAATACAAAAAAAAAAAAAAAAACGCTTACAACACAGTATTTACAGCTAATACCCCTCCAAAATCTATCAGTGATTAAATATTTTCTAAAATTTTATTGAAAGATTTACAAAGGATTTCAATTAATACCACGACTTACAAATCGCGAATACTCTGAATTGAGACTGGTCGGCAGAACACTTAACTCTACTACTACTAACTCTACTACTGAGGCCGAGAAGCCTGTCGATAGTTGTGACTGCATCAAATCACATTAGTGCATGTGTAGGGCAGTAAGAAATGCACTTCTCTAAAACACTTTTGCGCGTGCAAAATTATTTTAAATTATTAACAGTGCTCGCAATTTGAATAGTGATCGAGATATCATAAATACTGAACAATGAAGCGTTACTGTGGAAGTGCGTATGGGCAGCGGAAGGGTGCAAGTGCATGTATTGGGCACACGAGACACGGAGGTAGATGCAACGTATTACTTGACAGGATCTTTCAGGTGAATCAGATGTCTTGAGGCAGCGGACTCTTCAGAGCTTCACATTTCCTTGGCTGAGGATTTACTCGCAGATTACTATAAGTTCAAGTACGAATATTTACAAACGTATAGATATTATATACGTTGACATTATTTCATCAACAAGCCTCGTATGTTGCATTGATTTCAGAACTTGCATTACCTCGTGAGTCATTGCATGAAGGGCCTCTTCTTATTCTTCAGTTTTTTAATGATAAAATCCCAATAGCGTTTTACATGACGGACAGCTACGCCAAGGATTAATTACATTAAGGTTTTTTACGCTCTTCTTTTATGTGAATAATAAATTTCTAAAAACCGTAGAAAATACAGCTGTTTATGTGATGATTAAGAAAAAAGCTGCGCATTCAGGGATTAATAAAATGAGGTATTTTTTAATATTTTAGAGTGATATCCAAATATCAATTCTACGTCATTATTTCCATCGTCGACAATATTATTTAGCCCCCATTACCTCCTCAGTTAATTTACGAAGTGACCAGAGTCAACAGTTTCTTTGGAAAATGAATATCTGCTTGGAAGCAAACAAAAGTGATGACTTCACTTCAGAAGTTAATAGTGTCAAATGTTTATCAATGTAGCCACGTAATTTGTCACATTTAAACATTCAAGTTGTGTGAAAATATCGTTCCTTTTCCTGATCAACAGTTAACGAGAAATGCCTATTTTTCTAAATGAGCAGAATACTAAAACTTCCCACAGAATTTTTATTCACGTTCGAGAGAGTCCCAAATCATCCTTTCCAGATAGGAGAAATTGGAAGGAATTTGTCGTTAACTTAAAGCAGACCTTTACATTCATTTCGTTCGGAACGAGTGAAAAAAGTCCAGAATATTTCTGTAGTTATCCTGCAGGGATCCCCAGCGAGTGAAAGCCCTAAGTCAACCTTTTCCACAGTGCAGAGTAAACGGCCAGGGATAATGAATGATGGTGCAATATTTCGGAAGCGAGAATCGATATCAGCCACGTACTCGCCGTACCGTCCCAACCGCGCACGGAAAGTGGCATCGTAAGCACAACGGGGTAGGGGGCAACGTTGCCTGTATTAGCAAGGCGGGAAACGCCACTGGCACGGCCGTTGCACCGGGAGAGGACGCGCGGGGCGCCACGCAGGGGTGCCGAAACTACACAGGCCGAAAGGTCACTAAGTTTAATGTAGATTATACATGAAACTTGTACATTAAAAAGAGCTTCATATATTTTACTAAATATACAGTATGGTACGTGAAACTTGTACATTAAAAAGAGCTTAATATATGGTTTACATTAAGTTTCAGGTACAAGTTAAAATCAGTGTGGATTTAATGTAGAGGTTATCCCGTTTCCCCTGCCTCTCACCATTCATCTCGTGTATTCATAATCTCCAGACCAAGATCATTCATTCATTTCATTCATGCATGTATTCATACATTCATTTCATTCCATTCATGCATGTATTCATTCATTCATTCATTTCATTCCATTCATGCATGTATTCATTCATTCATTCATTTCATTCCATTCATGCATGTATTCATTCATTCATTCCATTCATGCATGCATGCATTCATTCATTTCATTCATGCATGCATGCATGCATTTATTCATTTCATTCATGCATGCATGCATGCATGCATTTATTCATTTCATTCATGCATGCATGCATGCATGCATGCATGCATGCATTTATTCATTTCATTCATGCATGCATGCATTTATTCATTTCATTCATGCATGCATGCATTTATTCATTTCATTCATGCATGCATGCATTTATTCATTTCATTCATGCATGCATGCATTTATTCATTTCATTCATGCATGCATGCATTTATTCATTTCATTCATGCATGCATTCATGCATGCATGCATATTCATTTATTCATTTCATTCATGCATGCATGCATGCATTTATTCATTTATTCATTCATCATTCATGCATGCATGCATGCATGCATTATTCATTGCATATTTATTTCATTCACGCATGCATGCATGCATGCATTATTCATTTATTTATTTCATTCACGCATGCATGCATTTATTCATTTCATTCACGCATGCATGCATTTATTCATTTCATTCATGCATGTATTCATTCATTCATTCATTTCATTCCATTCATGCATGTATTCATTCATTCATTCCATTCATGCATGCATGCATTCATTCATTTCATTCATGCATGCATGCATGCATTTATTCATTTCATTCATGCATGCATGCATTGCATTTATTCATTTCATTCATGCATGCATGCATGCATGCATGCATGCATGCATTTATTCATTTCATTCATGCATGCATGCATTTATTCATTTCATTCATGCATGCATGCATTTATTCATTTCATTCATGCATGCATGCATTTATTCATTTCATTCATGCATGCATGCATTTATTCATTTCATTCATATGCATGCATTTATTCATTTCATTCATGCATGCATGCATGCATTTATTCATTTATTCATTTCATTCATGCATGCATGCATGCATTTATTCATTTATTCATTCATTCATGCATGCATGCATGCATGCATGCATTCATTTCATTCATCATGCATCATTTCATTCATGCATGCATGCATTTATTCATTTCATTCATGCATGCGCATATTCATTTCAACATTTATGACCCTTGCATTCTAATGTACGTGTTAACATTAAGTTTAATGTGTGTTCATGAAAATTACTTTAATGTACATTTCATTAAAGTAATGCGGAAATTTCTGACAGTGTACCTTCCCAGTCGCGCCTTCACCGCGCACCTTCAAGCCGTCCAAAACCATCCAGGATTTCAAAACTGGCCTAGCAACCTCAAACAATGTTCGCGCAGGGGTGGTTTAAATTTGACAATTCTCGTGTTTATTAATTTATAGTTACGATTTAATTGCCAAACCAAAGTAAAAAAAAATTGACAAAAGTTAATTAACAGATTGAATACTACAAAAATATACAACTATCGACTTATTCGTTAAAACTTCCTTTTAAAATTATATGAAGGGAGGGGAATTCATGTAGGGGTAATCCATCCTCCCTGACTACGGCCTTCTAGATTCTCCTTTGCCCACTCCCAAAACCAATACCCCCTGTTCAGCACTTAAAAGAGAAGGCAGCTTTCTGTTACATTAATTCCAAGCTCCATTGGTTGCCAATTGTCTCGCTTGGAATCATGTCTTTTATCCCAAAGCGAGATTCTTCTACCGTGTAGAATTTCCTCCCCTTCCTTTTCATACCCTCCACAATTGTTTCTTTGGTATAAAATATATTTAACTGGAATCTAACAATTAGGGCAAGTTTAAATTACTGATCTTTTTATTTAAAAACGAAACACTGACAAAGTAAAAACATCCAGCACAAACTTGGAGATCCATGCCTCGACTGACTGCCTCTTGACCTTGTCATTGTGTGCGTCGATGCGCTCCAAAAGCGCGGACGCCATTTTGACGTTTGATGTGACATCTGTTTGGGACAGTAATGTTCTTGTTTTACCTTGGATAATGATCATGTCATAGCCCTCAGACAAAGTCTCGCAACCAGACCGTCTCTGTTCAGTCGGGCGGTTCGATCTTATTATACAACAGTGTATATCCACCGTCATATGAAAATTCTATAATTCGGTAGGCACGAAACCAACGTGCAAAGTACACTAAAATTAGGTGCTAAATGCTCCAACATTTAATTAAAATATGACCATTCACTGAAGTTCATTGTGTGTTAAAACCGCTGAAATGCACGTTCAAACAGATGTACTCGAAATGTCATATTCCGACAGAATTCCTCGTAATTAATAAATGGATCGATCGTGTTTAGGGAAAACACTAGAGCATCGCCGTCCGTAGCCGCGACGTAGCAGCTCCGCTCCTCACGATGCCGCGGGCGGCGCCAGATGGAGGCGTATTTTTAACGTCTAGCGGGGAGAGGGGAGGGGGCGGCATTGGGCGGCGACAGCACCCAACGCCTTCGCACCATCCCATGCAAATCAGGTGTACGGCGCGCACGCAAAATCCCAAAGCGCACCACTTCCATCATTTTGCATTAACAAGCGAGAACTCTCGCATGTTAAACCCCACCCTAATTTTTCCTAAAAGAACCGTGAAACAAACATACGAACATGTGGTTTGTTTCCATCGTAGTTCCGTCCACAATTAGGTGCACAGCGCTTGTAGACCACGGCAAAACGTTAAATGTCCTACACGCATTAGAAACAATCTTCATCGGTATCAGCAACTATTAATAATTATTGCTGTGAGAGCAAATCTTGAATTAATAATTATATATTAATAATTATAAAAATATATAAAAATGTGATTATATTTAAATTTTTCTTGTATCAGAAAACTGATGATGATGGCTAAGCCATCGAAAGCTGCTATTATTGAAATATATAGTATTGTTGACAATGACAACGCCTTCAATCATTTCAAAATAGACATTTCTTACTAGGAACTTTTTTACGGTGTTTCTCCAAGGATCGTATTTTTGAACTCAAGTGTTCGAATGCTGCATATTACTGAGCTTCAGTGGCAAATACTTGACACACTCGTAACGTCTAAATGAGGTGGTAACCGCCAAGTTATTACTCCAGGGAAACCGACACCATGACCACAGTGTGAATCAAATGAAGGTAACTTGCTCTGTTCATCCATCGCGTTTGTCCATCTCTAACCTGACGAAATTTATTATTATTATTATTATTATTATTATTATTATTATTATTATTACTATTATTATTACTATTATTGACAGCATTTCTTACAATTTTATAATTTGGAGAAGTGAATCGCTATACATTTTCTGATGCGCAGGTGTAGTAAGTATAATTTGGCGATATTCTGCAACACGTTGACGCTACGAAAGTCAATGGAACATCAACTGACCGAGATGACAGAAACATCTCTGGCTGCACTTCCAATGAAGCGAAAAACAAAGGAACCCAAACTATACACTTATCACGGTAAAAGGCGAACCGGAGGAATCAGCACAAGAATATGAATGATATGTTGAAGAAAGTGGAAGGAGTGTTAAGTGGAAACAGTGTGAAATGCTGCGTAAGTCCGGAATTATCCACGTTACCATTGTATTGGCGACGTGGAATTGGCCAGTGCAGTTAGCCAGTAATTAACTACCTTCTTCTTCGGGCCAGACAGAACAGCAATGGTGTCTTATAATAATGAGTTAGGGAATTTAGCCTTCTGACACAATGTCGGGTACCATCGATTACTACAAATAATTCATTTGTGATGCAGTAAAGTAAAGTAAATGTGTGTGTGTGTGTGTGTGTGTGTGTGTGTCGCTAATGAAATAAATAGATGTAAGCGAAGTCTTGTTACGACTACTCTCTGTGAATGCGTCATTCTGCTGAATAGCTCGTTTGGCCACGAATCCTAATCTCCTGCCAAGAGAGATTGTAGATGCAAAGGAAGTGTATGTGACACATTTGCCATAAAAACTGAACACAAAACAAAGTCTAGTGGTGCTACTTCAGCACATACTTTCTCGTATTTTTGTAACGGTTACGAATTAGTTTAGTAGAATTTTAACAAAGATATGTGTATTTTTTAATTAGTAGATTACATAAAAACAGTGTTGTATGATTCCGTGCGTTTAGGTTTCAGAAAGTTTACGGGAAAAAATCCGTCTTTTTTAAAAGAACTTGATTTACATAACTTTTTTATCTTCAATAATGCAGTTGTATAAAGACGCCTAAAAAATTAAACTTTCGCAATTTTCGAAAATTTGGAGAATTCAACAAAAATCGAACCTGGCTACTTTTATAAGGGTTCTCCGCTTTATCTGTTTAAAAAATTAAAAAATTAAGGCATTTTTGAGAAAATTTTTGAAAAGTCGATGGGGAATCGTGTAAAGAACGCACCAAAACCAAAATATCCTCTTCAAATTCAAGGGCCCGCGACATCATCTAGATGGATCAGATACCATAATTTTTTTTTAATTTTTTTGAAAATTCAGCGTACGGTTTAGCAGCTAGTGTTGTTCACGGTCGGAGACAGACATTATGCCGTAAGCCAATTTTTCGATATAAAGGACCCACAAAACATGGAATCTGTCTACACAACGTGTTAGAGGAAGTTGCATTTAGGAACAAAAATTATCTACATTTTCGGCAGCAGTGTCCTGTAATAAGACTTTTTTCTGCCGAAATACTGCAGTTTTTGTCGCAGCATTTCATAATTCCATTCTCTATACGACTTACGAGAATGTAGAATATCGGTATGAAGAATGCGAGAAGTTAGAGATGGTACAATAGAATACAATCTCTCACATCATTTACAATGAAAAGAAATCGTAACAACACACTTGTAATAACACACTTGAAAACATTGTTATTAATATTCCAACAATTACTTGCAAAAACCCTATTCATCAATGTACTCGAAACATTGCGCACATTAAGTATATTTCCTTACCACTTTATAAGTAAATCACCCACTTTTCCATGCTAACTTTTCTTTGGTGTAGATGGCCAATAATTCAATTGTCTATTCTGAACGTATATATTTGAATGGCATTAAAAATATCCGTGGCGAAGGCAACAATGCCCAAAGCTTCTCCCCCCCACTTCTTCAAAAACGTCACGTCCAAATACATTTTTTCTGAAAATCCACAAACTGTACAGACAACTTTCTGCCACATAATATTTAGAGAATTTTAAAACTCTCAAACTATGTTAGGATTTCTAACAAACATGTTGATATGAAAGTGTGATAAACACCAACTTTTTTCACGTTATCTTAATGTCAGGGATTAGGATTTTCATTAAGAGATCAGTGGGTTGAGACAGAAGTTATAATTCGGTTCTTCATGTATTTAGCTAAATGTCTTTACAAGCTGGGATAAAAAACAGAATGAAGATTTATTTCACCGAAGCTTTGCAACTTAATTGTAACCTTGATGCAGACGTTGCTTCGCTACTGGATCCCACACCGATACATTTAACAAATTCAATTGAAATGAGACTATAAGAGCATCACTGAGTATATCGTCTTTAAATATGAACTTTCTCTAGAAGAAAATTGAGGGCCCCATCTGAGCAAATACGATGAGCATATTTGAAAATTTACCATTTTCGTACACTTTTACACGATAACTTCATAGCAGTTCAGTATACACTTTTCTACGGCACAAATGTATTAAATCAAAGTATATTCCCAATGTAAATATCATTGCCTTTAAAACCTAAAATCGTGTTTTTTTGTTAACGACTGGAGTGCTTTTAGTCGTTGCGATAACAGAGAATGTATGGGTCGGATGTTTTAGGGGGGAGGGAAAAGCACGTACAATAGCAGATATCCAATTCGAGAACTTCTGTCAATATCTCTATTTTTTACGCGATTACTACAAAACATTATTCGACAAATCACGGTTCAGTGATATCAGTGCACGCAACTTCGCTCTGCACTCCCGGGCGACGCGAACGCAACTTGCCACGAGAAAATTTGATTAGGGATTCGGGGCGCGTGAAATGCCAAGGTAAATGTTCAGTAAATGTAGGTAAGGTTTTTCCTCGGTAGGTGGCGGTGATCTTCCCTCGTTGGATAGCGAGATCCGGCGCCGACCTATCAGTCGGCTTGCAGGGCTTTCCCCAACCAGGTATCTCCCACCAGCGGAGCACCGCCCCAGCCGGGACAAGCGGTAAGCTCCCGACGAGAGTGGTAGTGAATTGTGTCTATGTGTGTGTAAGAAGGGGGTGAGGAAAGAAAGATCGCACGCGGTCCGTTTGTTAGGGTACTGCTCCGGCATTAGCGTGGTTTTGATTGGAGAAACCACTGAAAACCACCCATGGCAGCAGCCGGCCGCACGACCAAATTGAGTCATTGGACAAAAGCACTACTCAATTAACTTTGCAAGAAATAGCGCATTCCAATCAGTTCAAATTTCAGCGACTTTAATATTAGGTGGTACAGGTACCACATATTTCGAGTATGTTACGACTTACAAAATGACCCTCATATTTTACAACAGACTTTTCTTTTCGCAAAAATTATTCAATTTATTTTTCCAATCCTCTTTATTTTGAAGTTACATTACATTTCGTCACTCACTGCTGAACACTTACATAATTGTGCGTTCTTACAGTTGGAATTAACCTTCATCAACGGATGTCATTCGACTCGAGCAAACACGTGCATTACAACAACAAATTCTTAACGTTTCCTCCAGAAGTGTAATCAGTTTATTTTAGGTTTGAAAGAAAGTTTCCCTACCCAGTACTTGAAAAGACGCACTCATAGGAATTGCGATGAGAGATATGAGAATTGAGTAGTATTTACAAAAAATGAACTTGAATGAGTATGTCTGAGTAAAGAGAACAGATGAAAAAAGGAAATGAAACAAACTGACGAAAATGTATAATACCTCACTGATATATCTAAGATTTCGACAAGTGTGAACTTTTTGCCTCAAAACTTTGACAAAAGGATCGGTTAATTGGAGCCAGGCAAGTTGAATTGAATTCATAGGTTTTGATGAAAATACATATTTAAGACATATCTAGCGACAAGGAAGACGCACAAAATAACATTTTTATCAATCACGGAAACGAATGAAAAAATTCAAATCTCTATGACTATAGAGTACTACTCCAATTCTGACACTGAAATCAAAAATGTTCGCGTAAAACGTCAATCTTCGGCAGTATATCACATTTGCTCATTTTTCTATAAACTACGAAGTTGGGACCTAAGGCATGACTTTTTTGTCTAAATGGAATGCCATGGTAGCACAAAATGTTATTTGTTACCTTGAAGACATGCGGTCGTGCCATGTGTTCACAACATCGGGTGGCTGTGATCGTAATATTACAGTGGGCAATGTAAAATCAGTTGTCTGTCCACCACCGTTCGAGATGCATAAAAGCCTTGTTCATACATCAGCTCCGGCGTTCCTCCTGGGAGAGATGCCAGAAAAAGCCACAGAATCGGTGGAAGCTGTTGGGCATAATGCCCTTCCGTACCGGACAGTTGCAAGGCCGGCAGAGGAGTTTCAGAGAGGATACATATCAAACAGTGATCAGCAATGCACGGGTCGGCCCGTGATGTGGGGACTGACGTGGCACGCGCGGTATTCGAGCTCGAGAGAATTCGATGAACGCAGGCAGTGTGAGAGAGAGAAATGCAGTATCTACAGGATTTGGAGTAAAGATAAGCACCTGTGAACTACTGCGTGGAAATGAGTACCATATGCACTCACGGAAGTTGAAAAGTGTATGCGATACGCAACATGCACCCACCACCCAACACAATGGACACAGGATGGATGCCTGTTCCTTTCACGAATCATCGCAATCGACACTTCGTCCAAGGCAGAATAGCGACTGCAATTACAGGAACATTTTGCTGAGGGTGGAAAGATGTGGCATCAGGGAGAAACGAGCTGTTGTGGACAAAGAAATCATCCTATACAATAACGCAAACCCCAAAAGAACGTTGGGTCTTCCGCAGCGCTGGGGATAGGAAGATTTGGAGAACCCACCTAACTCTCTGAACCTTTCGCCAGGTGACTTATGAACTCAAGAGGGAACACAAAGGAACAATTTTGTGGTAGATGGTTTGCGTCAACCACGTGCTGTGCAACGAACGAAACCAAATTCACACATGGTGACGAAAATGGTGAAGCAGATTGTTTTTGACATCGTTTGTAAGTCAGTTTCATACATATGAGACGCACATTATTCGCGTGTTTTAAATTCTTTGACTTCTTATAGCATGTTTCACATATTCTACCCGCGCTGATATTTTCTCACAAAAAACATAAGATGCCATGAATGATGCCCTCGTATTTATTGCAAATTTGAAACAACATTAAGACATAAGTATTCTGAAAGGAATATATCTCGATAAGACGAAATTCAATATTTCCCTTAAAGAAAATCTAAAATATATTGATTAGGATTGTTCTCTTACCATCAAAGAAACTTTGTGTTACAGATCTTGCACTATTTTTTCCCACTAATGGTTTTACTGAAGTAGTTGGATGTTGTTTCTAAATAATAATAATAATAATAATAATAATAATAATAATAATAATAATGAAAATCTCTCATCGCCTTTATGCATACGCTAGTCTTACAGATGTTTTTAATGAGGCGTTGCAGAAACTGACATTTATCATCTGTGAGATCAAATCAGCAACAATATTTTGGACGGTTCACTTCAAACCCATATGGTCTTAAAGTGAAGTGTAATTATTTGATTATGGAAAAGGTTACCATTAAGAGCATATACCCCACATTACGTCTACGAATGTTTACAGAAATGCTGCTCTTTAAATCAGCAGAAGTGCAGAGCGGCGTGTGGTACGTGCGGGGGGTGGGCTGGGGGTGGGGAGGGCTTAAAGGTGGGCTCCACGGCCGCACGAGACTGCGCACCCGCGCCCGTGTTTGCTGCACTCCCGGTTGGGGGTGGTGCGTGCGTGCGCGCAAACGAGACATCGCGACGGTGAGCACAGATTTGCCGCGTCTAACGGAACGCGCCCGAATCAATACGCAGGCCGCCAGGGCCAGGCGGCCAACGAGCGGCGCGCGAGCGGGCGGGCGAGCGAGCGAGCGCCCACATCCACCCGCGTTCGAAACGTCCGCCACGCAACCGATCCATCGCGCTGGATTCCGTTTGACAGTACAGTGTCGAGTGCAACGGTTGCCGTCGCATTGCGGTGGAGGCGCGGAGCGGGCGGATGGCAGCGGAGCGAAGGCAGCGAGGTGCATCCGCAGTGCAGCGCTGCGCGGTTGCCGCGTCCCCCGTGCACGGCCGGGGGCGAGGGCGAGGGCGAGGGCGAGGGCGAAGGCGGGCGGCAGGAGGAGCGCGAATCAATACCCAGCGCGCGCCAACATCCCGCCGGGGCGCTGGGGGAGGAGGGCCTTACCTCGCGTCCGCGGCGGCGGCAGCGGCGGTGTCAGCGTCTGCGGCGGCCTCCACGGCGACTCCCCCGCCCAACAGCGAGCCCGCCCGCCCGGGCACCTCCACGCTCCCGTCCTCCACGGCGGATCACACTCCCTCCCGCACGGCTCTCGCCACACGGCCCGCGCTCCCTTCGCACACACGCGCGTGTCGCCCCGTCGCTCGCCGGCGCTCGACTCGCCGCCCTCCGCGCCGCCCCCCTGCGCCGCCGCCGCCGCCGCTCATGCGCGCTCGACGCTCCCCCGCCCGCGGCCCCGAGCGTTGGGGTAGGCCACGGCCGCCCCTCCCCTCCCCGCCCCCCACCCACCCACCAACCCATCGCTCGCGACGGCACGCTTCTTAAAAGACAAAACCACTCAACCACTTTCCATTAAATCCCTTCTACACGCTGCAAGATGCACCTTGCCCCATCCCCTTCGTTTTCTGCCTTTCTTTGAGCTTACAACCACCCGAGCCAGTTCTCGTTTCAATTCAATAAACACGACTATTGCGCGGTTTTCATGAACAAACAAACTTTTGCTAACAGCCTGAGTCATTACTATGTCGGACCATGGCTTATCCTTAACATGCCAATCTTAGTACGTACGTGCATGATGCCTGCATCAGCAAAAATGCTGTAGAAAATGAGGTCCTAAACTATCAAAAACTGGCCGATTTGAATCGGCACACGTAAATACCGAAGTTTCTTTCTTCCTCCTCCCATGACGCCCGCCGTCACTTACTTATGTAAGAGATAATACAGACATAACGTCAGGCGTGAGAAATTCGTGATTCTGGTATACAATAATAATAACAAAGCACGCAAATCTTTACAATTTTGATTTATAATACTTTTTTCGAGTGTTTATTGAATAACTGAAATATTGAACATTGAACCAAAACATTAGTTGTTTCATGTATATGTAAATTTTTTAAACACTTTTTTTTCTAAAAAAGTTAAAAACACATTTTATTTCAATTTTAAAAAACAAAATTTTCCTACAAATGTTAACTTTTGGTTCGTACAGTAAACCTATTTATTTAGTTTACAACAAAGATATTAAGAGATGGAAATAGGTATGTTTCGGCTTACCGACGACAGTTAAAAAGTCAACATTCGGGAAAATTGATTTAAAAGTCATCTTACGCTTGAAAGCACAAGAGACATCTTTCTCTAGGTCCATACCTTCCCTTATTTTTCTACTTTCTCTTAAATATCGTCCTCTATTCTTATATTTTTATGTGTTATCTATTTTTGAGATACTTTCGTTTTTGTAATTCACATTTTTGATCACTTCCGTTTCGACAAACTAACCGACTCCAATGCAGAGATTCATAAATATCCAAAGTTAAACAAAAGGTCGTAGAAAGAAACGGGTTTTCCGTATTAAAGGACACATCACTGGTTAAAAAAAAAAAAAAAAAAAAAGTGCTACAGCAGCACACACTTTCTCCCTTTTTGTATTTTCGAACAGGCAGGGATTTCATCGAAATTGAGACCTGCACCATCTTGTAAGTTTTCTTAACGCTATTGGATGGCATAGCTTACTCCAAAAATTTGAAGCAAATTTTTAAGAAAATTTTGAAAATGTTGAGGTTTTATGTAGGTACCTCCAAAAATCAAAATATCCGTTTACACTCGCCAAGCCTCGAGTTCCTTCAAATCTATTTCGGACTATCATTTTTGGAGAAAACTGCACGAAAGGTCTATACGCTATATCCTTGACCTCAGACAAATGTTTTGCCATCAACCGAATTTTCGTCATCAAGGACCCTTAAAACGTGAATTCTGACTACTCAACGTGAAAGTGAAAATAACATATCAACATACATGAACAAGATTTATCTACTTTTTCGATACCAGGACCCTTCAACAAGAGTTTTTCTGACGAAAAATGGTGATTTCAGCAGCAACATCATAGTATTTTCTCTTTATTACCTAAATACGTAGTACGACGAGAAAGTACAACTGCATTTTCTATAATTTTTCTTTATTTTTGGAATACTATAATACATCTTATCGTAATCAAATATTTGCATTCTTTCAACCAAAATTGAAACTGCTTCCTTGTTCTGTATAATTCCAGTCTTCCTAGAAATAACGACACCTCTCACATGGCTAGAGGTTGCTTATTATTTCAATTGATGCGTATATTCGAAATTAATAAGTTTCGAAAATTCGATGAAAATTGTATAAACGATCGTCGGCCCTACTGTAATCTTCTCAGTATAAATTATACATCACATCCCCCCCCCCCCAAAAAAATCACAGGAAAAAATCTTTCGAATAAATATCCACTGATCATGTGAAGAGGTTCCATTTCCAATTATGTATAAGTATTCCCTAATTTCTTAATTTTGTGATTTTGACCAAACAAAATCCAAAACAATGTTGCTCATGCTCCTTTCTGACAGCATGCCGTCGATTTTCAGTGGAATTTAACTCAGAATGAAATTCTTCCTAATCACATTGAATTAAGACCGGTTCAAGTAGTCTAAATTCTTGTTTAGATAAAGCACTAGGACAATTTCGAAGATTCCAACACTTCCTTTTATATAACAATCTCATAAACAACAGACAACTCATTGGTTTACATGGAAAAGCCACTCACTCGTCAGGGAAAACGTGCATTATCGAAGGCGCTGACCAAAATGCAGTTGGTGCGCTGGCGGAGAGAGTATCCCCCTGCAGCCGCCGTCGTCCCCACCCGACACCCACCTCCGCGGTTCACGTGAGGAATGAGTCATCCATGTCCATGTTTTAAGCATCGATTTATTGAATCCAACATCGATGTTTTGTGCTAATGTTTTTACGTTTTGTTTGTGAATGAAAAGTCACAATTCTGTGATAGTTAAAATATGAAATAATAGATAAACTCAATAATCTTCCTTTCTTCCTTGAACCATTCTACGGCGAATAGAGAAATCTGTCATCCCTCAATGGTATTGAGCGCTCAGGCTTTCAGACATAATATTTTAGATTATATTAATTATAATTAAGATTTTACTGGCAAATCGAAGTTAAAAATAACAACAATTATTATTTGTATCTTCGATTTGCCAGTTAAATCTTAAAATTAAACGCGGCCACTGTGGAATTTAATTCTGCCCCGTGCGAATATTTAATTTTAAAAATATCAATGGTTTTGGGGCGATGTATATTTACATAGATGTTTTAATTTTGAACGACGATGTTACGTAGTCCTCTGCGATCCTACGCTGTGATCTATACATCAGCACTCCTTTTACATCCACAATGCAAGCGGCCATATCACACCCCATGCCTTTGCCACAACTTGGGGCAGTATTCTTTTGTCACCGAGGACATAATAGCGCGTTCCTCCACACTTTTCAGTCAACCACATGCGTTCAACTTAACGAAGATTCACAGTACCAGAGGTTCCCCAAAAATAATTCCTGTCGCACCTTGGTGAACCAAAGCATGTGTTCATATTACACCATTTAGTTTACAACTAGTAACCTGCAGCACCTAAAGAGCTGCTGAACAAAACCTCAAAAAAAGGTTTTCCAAAAAGTAGCATCTACAAATAAAATACTCTTGTATTAAACATTTTAACAAGAAAAATCACACGTGACGAACAGTGAAATAACATAAGTTTAGAACATACACAGTACAACAGTTTTTAAGATCAAAAAGATTTAAAAAATGTTTATGTTTCATAACGCAATACGTGAATGACAAATATTTCATTGGGGCGGGCTCTTCTTCGGAACCTTGCTGTCGTATGACAGCTGAGCAGTGATGCACTACGTGCTAGAATCAAGCCAGTAGCGTAGTGAGAACAGGGGCAATAACAATGAAATATTCGCATTTTTAGTGAAAATTGACCCCCCCCCCGGAGATCTTGAGTATCTAAAGCCTCATTCACAATGAAAACTTAAACGTAACGTAATGCTGTAAACTTATCCGTAAAATGTACACGTAAAAACAAGCATTCACAATGAACGTAAGCTGGAACGTTAAGTTTCGCCTGAACCAATCAGAATTCAACGTACTGAAACTTGATCGATTTATTTCTAGCACGGTGGAAAGATCTTTCCACCATAGTTTCTAGCTTTTGCTTCGACATTTCTATCTGCTTCGGCACTTCTATAGCTGTTGTAGTAGTGCTCGCATTTCCTTCATCGTTTAAACAAGGATTCTCTCGTACCAAATTCACGAGTAATTCGGCGAACATAATTAGTTTATTCGCCATGTCAAGTTAAAGTCACAGTAAAAATTGCACAAATTCTTACTATGAATTTACTACACGCATCAAAACTGTTCACAAACTAGTTTTCTACATTACAATAACATTACAATACCACATGACATAACTACAAACTACCTCAACACAATCTGAAATCAACCTTCCACGCTGCTCTCTGATTGGTGTTGGTAGAATTCCGAGGTAAACTTAACGTAAAAGCTTGAAGCTTATGAACTCTTAAGTTTACGGACTAACGTATACGGTTACGTTAAGGCATTGTGAATGGTCTCGCTTAGTAACTCATTTGTAGGCTTTGCGGCTAAGTTACGTTTACGTTCATGTTTGCATTGTGAATGAGGCCTAAGAAATACATCTATACCTTTCACATGGTGCTAGGCTGGTTAGTTTTCATTCAATTGCTGCGCTTTTACGATTAGCAATGCAGGTGGCACGTAGGATATTCGCCACATCGCCCTGGAATGCAGCGCGAGTGCCGTCCGCGGGGTTGGGACGAACGATCCGCCGGGCGAGCGGGCGCAGAGGGGGAGGGGGAGGGGCGGGGCGGGGTGGCGCGGCACCCGCTCTTGGACCAGGCCCAAAGAGGGCAATGGGTTTTTCATCGCATCAACGCCGAATTCACCCTCTTTATGCCTGCGCTATGGACGAAGAGGCAGCGAACGAGTGCTTGGTATGGGCGGCGCGGCGCGGAGTCCAGCATCTCCGGCCACTTCGGGGACCACACACAAAATCGTTTTAAGAGCATCCCCCTCCCCCCTCGGAGGGTCGGAGGTTCTTGGACGAGGCTACTAACGTACACCCTACTTTCTCGGCGGAACTCCCGTCGTTAGCGCCAAGGTGGGTGCAGTGAGGAGGCAGTGCTAAGCTCCTCGTTTCTTGGACTTGAGCGGAAACCCACCAGTTGGGCTCCTGTCGCCGACCTATGGAGCAGGGTTGGGGGGGGGTAGACTTCTTCCTAAACCCAAGTCCGAGGAGACATTTGAAATCTCCCGTCAGGATGTTCTAGTTTCCGATGTTACTCACGTCGATAGTACTAATTGGGTGTGCAGTGAGGAGACGCGTTGGGGGGCCCGAGCAGCCCGGGCCTTAGTCCGCGAGGCCCCCCACTCAGGCACTTGACTTCGTCGTGGCAGTGGCCGAAGCTCATGTGACATTGAGTAGGGATTCGTCCAGGCACACTGTGAGTGGCGCTTAATTGGACTCCGGTGCTAGCCCGAACAGCTACTAGCCCTTCGCAGGCTTAACTGAGGAGGCGCCCCCGTGGGGACCTGCATTCCGGCATATCCGGATACCCGCCCGAAGGTGTACTAGTATGCCCATGGGGGAGGGGGATAAGGATAAATGCCAAAGAGCCTAGGTGCCCACCCTGGGGAGAAATCTTCCTGACATGCAGTGGCAAATTGTCCGATACACTGCGTATATCGCCGGTATACCTAGTCATTCCAAGTGTATAAGAAATACTTCATAAGCTTGGTAATCCTCTAAAAAGTTATCGAGGTTTTGAAAGCTTTAAAACAGAAGCGAAAAAATAACTGATTTTGCTACCGGGAGTCACTCTTCCGCAACAGCAAGCTATGAAGTGCGTTGGAGTGAGAAGTTTCAAAGAGTCCTTAATGCTGTCCAAAGAATTCGCCAGCGCAGGCGAAGGCATCGCATGCCAACCGCGATAACCGGCGGCGCTAGCCGAATGCGTTTACTACGCTCCGTGAAGTCACGAAGGTTAAGCGCATTCGAGACTCGCGGGTTCGTGGTTGGGTGACCGGCCAGGAACCCCGGGATCTAACAGCGTCGAGCCCCTGGCCGAAGGGATAAAAGGCACTGACTGACTGCGACGTGACGAGACTTGACAAATATTAAAAGTAAAAGCACATTAATGGAGGATTACTCCCCGGTGCAAAGCGCTCAACGCCCCTTAGGGGGCTTCGAGACGCGTTGCGTCAAGGTGTAGACGCAACAAATTAAAACAAAATAACCTACGGCTTCTCAAGTTTCTAGGGAGGGGAGATGGAAGAACCCCTACCCCCGCGCGTACACACACGCCAGCGGAAAACAGCTACCTCCAGATTTACTTCAAAACAATTATAATAAATATTTGAGCAAAAGTAAATGAAAATTAAACTAGTGGCGCTATAAAAGCACACATTTTCGCAATGTTTGTAACGGCTCCATAATCTTAGAATAGTACTGGATCCTGCGAAAGTGTTTCTAAAGCAATTTTCGCTCGCGCTCGGATACGAACTCAGGTTCTTAAGTTTAGGTCGACATTCACTTTACCCCGACACCACCAACCTCAAAGCAAAACACCATTTCACTTAAACAAATTCAACATTTGCATTTGGAATTTTCAAAAATTCAGAGATTTTCATTTACAATATTTCAATATGCAGTTTTAAAGAATATATTTTATTAGAGAAAAAGTCTGTTTCTTTATTATCATTATTCGTTATTTTGATGGTCGTATTTATCTAATTTCAATATACAATTCCTTTTATTTCTTAACAATCACGAATTTACTAAAAAAATTAATGCAATTTTTTTGAGAAATATTTTGTTTTCATAATCAGACTGTAATAGTTAATATACGCTGTGATTTTATATATTACACATACATAAATAATTTTACATTTGTACAAAGTATACAATTACAGCTCACATAGATTTTGCTGTATACATTGATTGCTATTGTCTTATTTTGTTCAATATTACATTCTTTGTTACCATGACAATTTATGAATGGAAAGGAATAAAAGAAGAGGGTAAAGGAATAAAGAGGTCAGCAGGTTGAAGGACACTATTTGATTTTATGTAAAAGATTCTCATAAACATTTGTTAATTGGTTACTTTCAACTAATGAGCTCATAGATTCATTTAATTTTATTTTTAATGTTTCTGATTCTAAGCAGGAATATATTTATTTTTACATTACTGGTGATACAATATTTACTAAATTTATTTGTTATACCAGGAATGTAAGGTAATGTATAGATTACCCTTTGTGAAATTGGACAAACTAAAGGAAAATTAAAATTATGTATTAATGAACATGCATAATATATATATAATCATCCACACAGGCAAAATTAACAAAATAGTTAATTACAATCACAATATTGATTTAATAAACACAATAGAAAATATCCCCGACTAGTATATAATACATCTACTTCTTTTTATTCCTCTCCATTCATAAAATGTGGTAACAAATGTTAAAATGAACAAAATAAGAGATTGGCAAAAAATGTGTACAGCAAAAAAATAGTGAAGCTTTAATTCTGTAGTTTATACAAATATATATTTTGTTTATTACTTTCTCGTAAACGTCCGTATATACGGAGTAATATAATAATAGAGAACGTTATTTATGCATCGATTTCGAGATTTCACGATTACGAGATTTCACCCCACCCCCCACCCCCCGCGCGAAAAAAGGGCCGTCCGTCATCTGTGAACAACACTAGAGCCTAAACCACAGGTAGGATTTTTTCCAACCTGAATAAATACCCCTGTCGATCTGGCCTCACTCAATACTCTCCGATTCTGAAAAACCTTCATTAATTTTTGGTATCGTTTATGGAAATATATTCTTAGAACTTGTTGCAAATTCCTCAGAGTAGCGTACCCTCGTAAGGACGCTTGCAGGTTTGCCCGCCACTCTGCACCCAAACAAATTGTTACCCTTATCCGCCGTAAAAAATATCAATTTTGCACTTTAGCAATGTTAATTTTTTTGTTGTTCTCAATTTTCGAAAATACAAAGTGTTCGTCGAAAATACGACCAGCACCACTTTGTAGTTCTTTGCTACATATGAGGAAAAGATAATTGTTAAACAATGTTTCAAAATTGCCTGTTTCACGCAAAATATTCATATTTTCGAAAAATTGAACATAACCTTATTTCAAGGTCTATTTTTGATACACTAATGTCAAAAAGAAAATATCTACCTTCAATACTGTAGTTGTAGAAAGACGGCGAAAAATTTTTAAACTTTTGCAATTTTCGAAAATATACAAATTTTAAAGAAAATGCGATCAGCACCACTTTCTTTACTATTCTTTCCTACATACGAAGAAAAACCTTAAAGAAAAAGTTTGGACAGGTTTTGTGGAAATAAATTAGTTTAAAAATTACCTAGTTTCAACAAAATTACGCAAAAACCATTTTCGAAAAATTGAACGTTACCGTATTTAAATAGGTTTTTGTTGAATAGATTTCATTAAAAGCAAAATTTCAACCTAAAATGAGACCGGCGCCATTTCTTTGAGAGTTGTTCACGCTATCCAACAAAGTTTAATCCCAAACTTCGGGGCCATTTTTGAAAGAAAGAAAAATGAGAATGTTGAAGGCTTCATGTAAAATACCCCTCCAAAAATCAAAATACCTATTTCAAACTCGCTGGGCCTCAAGTACGTTCAGATTGATCAGGGATATATCAGTTTTGGAAAAACAGTCTGAACCGTTAAGGCGGTAGCATTGACGACGGACGGACGGACGGACGGACGGACGGACGGACGGACGGACGGACGGGCGGGCGGACGGGCGGGCGGACGGGCGGGCGGACACGTTTCGCCGTCAATCGATTTTCCGGTTTCAAGAAACCACAAAACAGATTCTGACTACACAATGTGTTCGAGGAAGTCATTTACTACATGTAGGAACATGATTTATTTATGGCCTGGCAACAAGGCTTTTCATTACTAGGTACTGGCAACAAAGAGTCTTTCCGACCCAAAATCGCCGGTTTTTGCCCGCAGCATTACAATACTTTCTCTTAACTGTGTAAGCAGTGTGGCAGAAAGTAAACAAGTGATGCTACAGAACTGTAAATACTACAAGTACTAGTTTTCTAATTTCTTCGGTCTGGGCTAGCTGCTCCGATTTGCTACTCCCTCTTTGCAACTGCTATCTATCGCCACCCAAAAACTTTTTTCACATTTTCTCAATTTTTTAATACCCTAATGGTAGAGCAGAAATAAGACTAAGAATATTACAGAAGAATAAAATCTCATCCCATGTGGCAATTTTCGTTAAAAATTGGAGCTTTTTTTTTTTTTTTTTAGCTTTTCAAGCTCTTTTTCACACAAGAAATCTTTTGAGTTTTTGAGAAACTTCAATTGAAATCAATTGAAGCACTTCCGCTCACAAATGCAATAATACATACAAATTGCTCGTAATATAAATATTAACGGCATAAGAGATTTTGTTGGTAACAGTTTAAAAATGTCATTAATTCATATCATCGCTTTGTATAAAATTCTGTAAATTTATTTATTGATTTTGCATATCTTTGGTCATTTGCTTCTTTAAACGCAAAATAATAGCGCCCTCTGCCAATCCAGATAAGTCCTTTCAGTTTCAATGTTAATATTTTAAGAGAATCAATTACTCAAGTCTTCCTTTGTAGAAGATATTATGTATTAATTTCTGGTTTTCAAAATTTTGCCAACATCAACACTTTGTTATTGATCAATACAGTAAAAGGGTTGACTGAGCATTTGTCCGCTTAGTCGGGGTCTTTTCACACGTCCGATCTAGGGTCACAAAGATAACGAGGTTGCAGAAGAGGACTCGGGCAACGTTTATGGGTTTGTTTGCACCAGAAGAGCCATGGGCAGGCGACGATCCGAAAGACCTCGCAAGATCTATACTGGACAACCAGAAAGACATCGTTTTTGGACCGCAGCGAAGATAAACGCTTTCGGAAGCCATCTGGAAAGAGGTGAGAGTTCAAGGTGAAGAATCTAGGGAGCCTGGAAAGAAGATTGGGGATGGAATTTATAGTGAATGAGGAATCTATCCCCATGAATTAGGAGACATATTGAGTACATCTTATGTCGACTGATCATGCATGAGTCATCCTTTATCCACACCTATTGCGCTTGGCACGAATTTCGCCAAGACTGACGTGTGTGTGGTACTGTGACTGTGACAGTGACAAGCCATCCTACCGTGAATTTGTGTTTCTTGTATCTGTAGGACGCCCTGCAACACGCCCGGACATCGCCCATACCGAGTCCGCTTCCCCAGTACAATTGGAAAATCTCGTTGGCAAGCAGCGAAGAGGATAATGCGGTACCTAAAAGGCACAGCGGGCTTAGGAATCGGCTGTAGGGAAGTGGATTCTTCTATCGTGGGATACATGGAAGCGGACTACGCTGGGTCGATAGATGACTGGCGGTCACTCGATGGACCTGTAACGCGGGTCTCAAAGAAGCAACTGACGGTCGCCGTTTCCACCAAAGAAGCTGAGCACGTGGCTCTGAGCCAGGCTGCCAGGGAGGGCACACACCTCCGCAGTTTCCTGGCTGAGTTAGGAGGCTGAGCTCGAGGCACCGTGGCAGGCGTAAATCCTGGGGGACTGTCTCTCAGGGAAGTCTCGGAGTTACGGGCAGAACCAAACCCATTCAATAAGTATCAATCGACGGGTAAAAAATTCAATAGGTACAAATGATGGACATTCAAGTACTACTTCTCTATCTTCTCCTTGCATGCATGCATGCATGTAACCGTTGCAATATATCTTGTGATACATTGTGTGACTTTAGTGTTTTGCACATCACAATACATCCCACAACTGAAATCAAGTCGTATGCAAACATAACTTTCTATGCATGTGCTCTGTCTATAATTCCAACACTAAATAAATAAAATCAAATCAAATCAAATTTCTTGAGCATATTCTTGAAGAGGTTTGGAAATGGATGCAACTGCATTTTGTGAGGTATCAAAATTATTGTACTAAATGTTAACAGATTTCTTTGGTGACCTTCCAAAGACTTTGGAAGAGATGAAAAACTGCACAAGACAATGGGAATACAACAAAGCCTTTTCTCTAATTGTGTGAGACTCTTTAAAAATATAACAAGTTGTATTATTATTGATTTTTTATTTACATACAAGGACAAAAACAAAAAAATAATGTGTAATGTACTACAAGGAGAAATGTATTCAGTGCAAGTTTTTTTAAATTCTGGGATCACTACCCTAAGCCAGATGCAAGTTGAATTCTGAATACTGACTGAAACGAACTGAATGGGTGGACATTTTATCGACTAATTCATATGTTGTCCCTGTCTAAGGCAACTAAGGTTGTCTTCAAAGTGTATCACACACTAAATTGCAACTACCCAATTCAGAGAGCATGAATAAGGTTGTTGCTAACGAAAGGCCTTGTTCCTTCCCAGGAAGTGTTTTGAAAGCCTTCCAAGATGTGACAAATAGGTCTCATTTTGCAAATCTCTGCTCTCTGAGGTGTGTGGATCTTATTTGTAATTCAGTTGGGAGAAATTAATGGAAAAAACAAACTCAATACATATGTTATTTTGAAGCTGGATGGCGAAAATATTCTGTTTGGTCAAATTAGATTCAAAATGAAGAGGGAGATGTATGCTTTGAGTGAGAAACTTGTTTTCACAGTGAATACCTCACTTCAGATATTAGTTTGACAAGCAGTTTGCAATGTGTGTCCTATATCAAAATTTACTATCTCTGTTGCCAGTATTTACATTCAAAATTGGTAGTGGTACAACTAGTAACTGTAGAGTACAAACTATAAATATTAGGTATGTTTACTTGATTTAATCTATGGATAGGAGGATTTATTTAAGGCCTCTGCCTACATACATCAAATTTGTAATTTCAGAACTGTCACTGTCAAAAATCAAATCAGTTATATCAGATATTTGATAATAGCAACATTTCTCAATGAATATCAAAAAACTATATTCTTTTAAATTTGTACAGAAGCTGTGACTTATACCAATTGCGACACTCTAGAAAAATGCATGGTCTTTTCAGTCGAGGAATTTTTTACCATATATGTGAACAGACTAAAACTAGATGGGATGCCAACTATTTCTGGGGGCCTTTGTCAATTATCCGTTACTTACATACACCTATTTTATTTATTTGCAAATAATATATAAAAAGTTTAAAAAATACCCAAGTACAATGTTTTCTAAGTTTATCCGCTAGCATTCTTCATTGATAGATGGTCAGTCGGACGGACATTTTGTTGTCCATCGATTTTCCGTATTGTGGACCCATCGAACGAGGATTCTCACCACATAACGTGTTAGAGGAAGTAATTTACTACATATGTGAACAAGAGTTATCCACTTTTCTTGTTACCAGGGTCCAGCAGTGAGAGTTGTTCTGTTAAAAAAATCTAATCGTTTTTTTTCCCACAGCATTACAATACTAGCTCTACATTGTGTAAGCAATAGACAAAGAAGTAAAATATACCCATATTTAGAATTGTATAATAATTTAAAAAATGAATTAAAATCACTTCAAGCCAAATAAAATGTCTTATTTCCTTCTGTTAAAAACCTGTTTCATATGAAATGTTAATGTTAAGAAGTTAGAAAAAAGATAATTAACATCAGCTAGCATTTAAATCAAATGAAACAATTGAAATGATTAAAAAAAACAAATTTTATTATTAGACATTCGGCACCAACAAGGTACAAGTGCCATCAGAACCACTGAATTGAATGAATCAGTGCCACTTGTGGATGATAGAAAACGTACAAAATAAAATTTGGGTTCTGTAAAATATTAACATACCAACTGAGCAGTCCCCATTCACATATTCTTTCTCGTCGAATTGCCTAGAACATTATTCATTTTGAGACTGGAAGTAATCCACTCTTGTCCTTGAGTTGATTTTAAGTCCACATTTAGATCAACACCAAGAATGATGGGTGTTTGATTATATCTATTTGCACATACAATGCAAAAAACACTTATGGACAGTAAACCACAGGATTCAATTTGAAGAAAGGTTCCGTTTTTCTTATACTTAACCCTGGTGCAATACTGACATCGCTAGAAGAGCTCGTTTATCATTGATTTAAGTTAGGATAGCACAAATATCACATCCAACAAGTATAGAAGCAATTCTCATTACTTCAATGTCTTCACGATCGTATTTGAAAAGATTTCTTTTCAAACATTCCTACACCATCAGTGAGAACAGTATTACATTTTTACTAAGACACAATATTATAATTGAGAATTTAGCAAGACTCATTATTGTTGATTCAGGTTTCACCTGGAGTATCAGGGCAAGTAGGCTATCGATACACAGTCGATGTACATTAGCATTTTGTGGTTTACCTACAAACTGCCCCACCACATTGTCCTTGGAGGCCTCTACATTTTAAGAGGGAAATTGCTTTGTGCACAATCTCAATTTTTACTTTCTCGTATACATACATATATATTGAGTAATATTAGTATTGATCAAGTTAGGTAGTTTTCAAAATTGATTTTGAGATATCAGTGGAATACACTTTGAATCGGTTTATTTACCAACTGCCAATACTGCCTGAAATGATCTAATTCGTAAAGAGAGACTAATTAATTTTGATCCTATTGAAACAACACAAATCGAAACATAGAGCCATTGAGAATTTAAAGGTTACATGTTCACTTAGCCCTGATGGTATACCTACAACACAACTGAAATATTGTATTACGAATATTACTCCCATTCTACATTATTTGTTCAAGAAATCTTTACAGGAAGGAGTTGTTCTCCATATCTGGAAAACTAGTTTTGTTACCCCAATTTTTAAAAATGGTGATCATTCAAATACAAAAAAGGTATAGACCTATTTCTAAAACTTACATTATAGCTAAATTTTTCAAATTTATTATTACTAATAAATTAATGGCATCTTTAAATACTTTCCTAATTGATGAACAACATGGTTTCAGGAAAAAGAGGCCCACAGTACACTTAGACATCCAACACTACTCGCTTGAAAATTTATAACAAAATACTAATTGAGTTGCTATTACCTATACAGATTTCTCTAAAATTTTTGATTCAGTTAATCATTTTATTTTACTTAAAACACTAGAGGTTATTGGTGTGATGGGCTCTCTCTTGAAATTGTTTTGTAATTATTTAACAGGCAGAATGCAAAATGTTAAATATAAATACTATATTTCAAAAGATATTTATATAATAACGATCACATTTGGGACCTTTACTCTTTGTAATTTATGTAAATGATGTAAATAAAGTATTCCAAAACTCAATGTGTTTTACTCTATGCGGTTGATTTGAAACTGTATTGCATTATTGACTCTAGTCAAGATTGTAATGTTTTGCGGTATGATTTGAATTTATTTATGAAATGGTGCACTTCAAAATGTCTGATGTTGAATGTAGAAAAATGTTCAGTGATGTCGTACACTGGATCAAAAATTGTGATTGATTTCAACTATGAAATGGAAAATTTTGTATTAGAAAGGGCTTCAAACTTTGGTGATTTGATTCGAAACTTACAATAAACATGCATACTGAATTGATTATAATTAAATCTAGTCGAATATTGGAATTGATTTTAATGATATTCAAACTATGAAAAATCTTTATATTTCTATTCTAAGGTCTGTTTTGCTGTAGCAAAACAACTTCAATATCATCACCCTACTATCAAACCCCTATCACCAGGCTTGAAACTGTTCAATGTAGGTTTTTCTTTATACGGCATATAAACTAAATTTACAATCCCCTATGACTTTTCATTGATTTTTTTATTTTTTTATTTTTTTTTTATTTTTTTTGTTAAATTTGAACTGCTATATATCCATTAATTGTAATTTAATTTTCTATCTTATTGTGTATTTATTTATAATTTTGTAATATCTTTCTGTATCTTGTAGACTGACGATGACGGCAAAGCCGTCGAAAGCCGGCTATCTTAATAAAGCTAGTATGTTGACGAAGATGACCTCTTTTATTTCTTCTGATTTCATGATAAGCATAACGTCTGGTCATTGTTGATTTTAAGTTCATTGAAATCTTGTAGAGACTTCAACTTGCTTTTTATATATAATCTTATTAATCACAATATAAATGCTGATAAATTATACTCAGTAATCCAACGGAATACCCCTGCATGTGAATTGCATATAAAAGTGCACGAATTGTTTGATATTCTATTTGCTTGTGCAAATTATTATTATTTTTCTCCAATATTCAGGATTTGTCATTTAGCAAATAGCAACCCAAATATCAGCAGTTCTTATCTCTGTATAATTTTACATATTTGTCAAAAAGTCTAAAAGCCACAAATGCCATTTAGACGGACTCTTTCGATTGTTTAGAAATTACATAATTACATGAAATTACATGAAATCACTTACGATAATATTTATATTACATTTTCTTTAATGTTATTACTGGAGGCAGATTTTAATGAAATGTCATTTTTTCCTTTTCACTTTAGATAAATGCCATTCAGTGTAGAAATTAATTTTATGTTATGACAAAAAGAAATGACCCATTTTTATAAGTCTTTTTTCGCATTTTGCGTAGATTTCATCTAATAAGCGATTTTTTTACCTTTCTCCATCATGTTTAATGCATTTTTCCCAGATTTCATCGATTTTAACATCACTTTCATGGTACTTGCTTCAAATAGTATTTATGAGATGCAACAAATGTTCACCACAAAATTTCTGAGTAGCCTATTTGATTTCTTCACTAAGAAATAGTATTGCCAGTCGTTGTGAGTATGTAATCTAGGGTTTCCGTGACGCCTATCATCACCATTGTTGATTCAACCAATTTTGGGATAACTAAAGACTGATGGTAAAGAATAGACCATACCAAACAAAAAGTTTGAAAGCAGAGTTCACTTGACCAAATAGAGCCTCAATTCCTTTAGTATCATATCCAACAGTTTGAGTTGTTCACCTGAACTGGTTTTGATCACATTTTTTATGTTTTTTTCTTGGCTTTTAGGTCATTTTAGAAACATTTTAAGAGCATTTTATTGATTGTTTTTAGAAATGTTTTAGATCATCAAAATCCGCCCCCTAGTTATTACATTTAGGCGTACAAAGCACTTCAAATGATATCTCAAAAAGTTTTGTGTACATTACCAGTGATTTGTACACATTATTGCATTTATGAGTGCAAGTGCTTCAAAGTTTCTTGAAGACTTGAAAGTTTTCCATGAAAATGAGCTCAAAATTCTGCATTTTCAGAAACACTCAAACGCCATTTTCCCAAAAACAGATCCAAAGTTTTTCTTTACATTTTTTTGTAAGGATAGTGCTAAATGGACTAAACAACACTACATCAATGCCACTTTGATGCATTCTTTTGTTTTTTTCAGAAACTACACAAATGTATATTTTTATTATATCTGTCATTAGTATCTACATTACGGACGTTTCTTATACTTCATTGTATTTGACAGTACAATGGCTTTAAATAATTTCTCAAAAACTCCAAGGGTTTAGATGAAAAAAAACTTCCAAATGTGCATTTTCAGGCATGCTGAAATGACATTTCCTTAAAAAAGGCACCAAATTTCCCAAAGAAACCTGTGAATACATCCAGATTTTACTCTTCTATAATATTCTTATTCAATTCATATAATAGATTCAAATAATATTTCAATTCTACTATTAGTGATCTGAAAATTAGATTACTACTATTAGTGATGCGAAAAGGACTAAGGCATCATGAAATGAGTTCTTAGAACTGGGTGGGGCATAACCAAAAACACAGCCCAAACTGAAAATATAAGGAAAATAACCAGTATGAAAAACTTTGTGCAATTCTGTAGTACCACTAGTTCTCCATTTCGGTCATTACTCCCTATATTGCGGCGGCGATGGTGTAACGGTAAGCATATTGAGCTGTTATACCCAAGTTTGCAAGTTCAAACCCGATCGAAGCCAAGGAATTTTTAAGGGCGAAAAAGTCCTTCGTACGCCTTCCTTCGGAGGGAAAGTAAAGCCGGCTGTCCCATGTTAGTAGATTTCCTGCATGTAAAATATCCTCAAGTCTAAATGAAGCCTCTGAGCCAAATTCAAATTGCCAGTTTCATCGCCTAAGCAATACCTTCTTTCTCCCCTAGTAGGTGAAAGGAGCGTAACAAAATTAGCGTGGTCAGACGGAAGAGCAGGCCTCATGGCCTGAGTCTCACCACATAAAATAAGGCATGCATTCATTCATTCATAATATACGTACATATCAGAGAATGTAATAGTAGAGCTGCTACAGAATGGCACAGAGTTACTCATACTTGATAGTTCTATTATCTTTTGTCTGGGCTCTCTGGTTATGCCTCACCCATTTCTCAGTTGCCATTTATTGGTGCCTAAAAGACATTTTTTTCACTTTCTCCACTTTTCAATCCCCTACTGGTCAGATTGAAATATCACTAATTCTACCAATATCACCAAAAATACCTCTTCTAGAAGAGCAAAACCAGGTCCTAAATATACAAATTATCGTTGAGAAATTTCTAGAAGTTTTTGAAAAATGTTGTTTTTACATTTATGAAAATGCATAATTTTGTGCACATTTCACAGAAAACTTTTCAGTTTTATAGAAACATTATTAAAAAATCATCATTGGAGCACTTCTACTCACAAATGCAATAATGTATAAATAATGTCCATTATATAATTATTAATGAGCAACATTTCAAAAAAAATTACATTACATATACAAAACTCATATCTGTAAATGAAAAAAGAACAACAAAAGAATACATCAAATTCCCATACATGTTGTGTTATTCAGTGCATTTACCACTATCCACAAAAAAGTTTTAAATGAAATCTTAGGAGCCATTTTTGAGTTTTCTTTCAAGCATTTCAGAATATTGCTGAAATTGTTTTCACAGAAATGTTTTGAGTTTTTGAAAAACTTATTATAACATCATTCAAAGCACATGTATGCACACACACAATGACGTATTGGTAATGTAAATATTAATGACAAAAGATTTTTCAAAACTTGTTTTTTTAATGTATTTTCTGAGGAAACCATACTGCAAAAGGCCTTGTCTTCTTATAAGTGCATTTAATAGTGTCCCTACAGAAAGTTTGAAAAAATATTTGGTGCCATTCTTGTTTTAAATATCAACTTTTTAATTTTACTCACATCATTACACAAAAACTAGAAAAAATTGTTCATGATTTTAATTAAAGAACTAATTACAGAGAACACATTTTATTAGAAGGAAAAATCTCTATATTCAATTCAGCAGTACTAGAAGGACAGCAAAAAAAATTCCAATTTTTGCAATTTTCAAAAATTCAAGAGTATGCCATCTTTATAAATATTTTACTATAATGTTACAAGAAAATTTTAAGAAAAGCTTTGGAGCTATTTTTGAGAAAATTTCGAAAATGTTTCTAAGAGCATTATATAAAGTCCCTCCAAGATTTAAATAATTATTTTCCAAATAGCAGAGCTTCTAGTTAGATCAGTTACGGAATATTCACTTTGGAAAAAATCATACGAATAGTTGAGGCAGTAGTGTTCACATACGGAGAGATAGACAGGCATTTTATAAATTTATTTTTCGGTATCAGGGGACCCCAAAACGTGTATCTCTGTTGAAATCCCAAAATCGATTTTCCGCAGTATTACATAACTTTCTCTACACTATGTATATTGAGTCAATATATAAATATGCATAAGAGAAAGTAAGAATGTAATCACAGAGTTTAATGGAATGTAGGTACATACCTTGAGCAGAGTCAGAATCTTTTGACTTAGGTCATAGTCAAAGTTGGAGTACTTAGAATCCGACATATCATAAATAAAGACAAGACCGCAGCGCTGAGTGTCCACGCTCTCCAGAGCCACGTCCAATTGATAAACCACACCCTGTGAGCAATGAAAACTGCCATTAGACACAAGGGGAACACATGGAAGTGCGATTACTCTTCACACAATGACGTACAATATAACATCTTCACATTCTAGAGAGGAGAAAGGTGTTTCTTTCACTCATTCAGCAATGAACTCCTTCAGCCTGCAAGAAAAATGGTTTGAGGATACAAGGGAAAATAGCAAATTGAAGATGAGGAACCATTTTGTTCCTAGTCCAATTTCTTTCAACATAGGAAAACATGAATTCTCTATGTTCAGAACTATTCTCTGCAGAAAATAGAGCAAATATAATGATTTTCAATGACAGAAATCTAGATCATTCGTTTCCATGCTTATTTTCCAGTTGGAAACTATGTCCTGGTTGCAATGGTATCAAAATAAAAGTCAGCACATGTAAATTAACATTATCAATGTACATCGTTTCAATTAAACATGAATATGTGTGTATGTACTATTGTAAATAGAAAAGTTAATGCTGATTATACATTAAAAAGATTGTTTTTGGTCAAATCAAATCAAGATGGAAATGTTTGTTTCTATGAACGTGATAGATTTGGCACATGTCAACTTTCCATACAATGTTTGTATTCAAGAGCATTCTTGTATAAATCAAAATCTGTTATGGACTCATTCGGCAACAAAGCAAACAAGTTTAAGGAAAATTTGACTATGATGTCCAAGATTTTTAATTTTTTCTAGATACCCAGCTTTTTATGTTGCAGTATGATCGTGGGGCAGTATGGTATTAGAATTCAACCATTTTGTTTCTAGAAATTAATTCATTAGTGATTGCACTATTGCTCTTAAAATGAAATTTACAATTTGATAGAGATATGTAAATATTTGTGTATGCAAGTATTAATCTGAGGTTCTACCAGAGGAATAGAAACATGAAATTCAATAGAATCAACCATACCTCTAACAATCTTCAAGGTATAAAGAATTAAGTGGATTCATCATCTAGACTGAAGGCTAGCTAAATTAAATTTCTCATATAATATACTATTTTCAATTCCCCATGGGGGATAACATTCAGTCTGATGGAACTCCACATTCTTTACAAATTTCCTCTAACAGGACTCCACACAGGGGCAAATCCAGCAGATCATTGGAGGGTGATTGTAGATTTTTGTTAAATAATATATACATTTGTTATTATATTGTATATTATTTATGTAGTGTATATGTGATACTATACAATATTCTTGTTTAAACAATTACATACTTTGAACATAAATGTTAAAATATATTTTGCCAAATAAAGGAAGGCAAACTAAAACTCTAGGCCACTGAATGTGCAAGTGACTCCAATGCTTTCGTATATTTAATTACATCTGTAGACCAGATTACATCTCCATACTCCAACTTTGGACGTATTAAAGTGTTAAACAGTAAATGCATTTTTGTGGTATTCACAAATTTTGATGATTCTCCCTTTCTTGTAAAATCTTCTACTCACCAGTCTACATATGGAATTTTGGAAATGAAATTTCCCAATATATGTGTCGCACCTACGTGCACATGCGTGCGTGCACACACCCACACACCCTACACCCCACCCTACTACACACACCCACACCCTTCCCCCCCCCATACACACACACACTTATTGTTCAGGTCTAAGCAACTCAATAGTCAAAAATCAACCAAACTGCAATGGCAGAAGAACTTTGTTTTCATGACAAATTTACACAGGCAATCTTACTCCTGCCTCCTGGAGAGAAGGTAGAACATAATCAGGGAATGACAGTTCATTTTGGTCTAGTAGTTCACACAAATGACAATTTTATGTTTGAATAATGCTGTACTTCTTTGAAACTGGAACAGTTCTAAAAATAAAAATATAAATTTTGGACATAAATAGAAAAATTAAGCCAGAACTTGCCACGGCAAATAAGAACAAGTTCAATATACTCCTTTTTCACCATCAAACTATTTTCCAAGGATGGAAAAAAACTAAAATTTTAGTGTGTTTGATACTAAAAAAATTTGGTAACAACGCCTGATAGACAGAAAAGAAATTATTGACTTCAATAAAGTGAAAGGAGCTGCTGGTAATCTATATCAGCTTACAAGTGCGTTAATTTGCAATAGGAAAATAAATTGTTGACCATTCATTCTGTGTTAGATTATGATCAGCATTTCCTTTCACCTTATGAACTTCAATAAATCCTGATTAGATTGCAAAAAGACAAAGATTTTGTTAGACCTGCCGAGACTTCCATTAGTGAATAAATGGCTTTTTGTAAGCATCACATTAGGTAATAACCAACAATGGTGAAAAATGGAAATTTTAACAATTGCTTCAGAATTTACTGGCCATAGGACATACTAGTTGCAAATGGTGCTCTATACACAATTGAAATGAAATATAGTAGAAATATTGTAGTGAAACTGATTAGCAAATCACTAGTAATTCAGTTTTTTCAATATGGGCAAAAATAAATTACTAATAATTAATTAAGTAAATAACAACCTTATTTGTTATTGTATAACATTCCATTTTATAAATAGGTCGATCCAACAAATCCTTTTTCATCATTGCTAGTATGCAAAAGAACTTCCTGGGTCATGTAGCACAGCTGTATACTAAATTCAAATAGTACAGCAGGTGGGTTACGGTGGGCCAAACACACCTCTCACAAATAATATCTCAGGTAATATGGGAGCTTAATGTTATTGAATGTTAATTTTATCAAATTATTTTTAATAGCTGTAATGCTACAGTTAAAACTGTTAAAACTATAATATGATTTAGTTGTAATGCTCCTGCAGTGATTCACCTCACATTACAACAAAAAATTACAGATTTTTAACTGGAAGATGGAATTTACTCTTAGTTAACATAGCAACCACTAAGGATATCCAAAAAAAGACACTACCTATTTTTTCAAAGATTAAGAGAGTAGAAATTTATCCAATATTAAAAAACAAAATTTTGTTATTTGCTTAGGTTATTTCACAATTGTTGGTGCTGGGAAGTGAAAACCTGCTACTCCTACACTTTCAGATTTACCAACTGAAAAACCAAGTTCAGACAATGCTTTAAAATATAATGTTTAAATGAAAAAAAACAACAAAAAAAAACGAAAGTGAATTCAAAGAATGGCATCTTACTGCCAATGCTTGCAGTAAGTAAACAAGACTAAGGGGTTGTAAGAAATCATTCGCGAGTTGCAACTAGCCATAAATACTATACAATGCTAAATATTAAGTAATAAGCAACCAATCATAAGTAATATCACAAGATGTGCTGTGATAGCTAGTGAATTCATGACTTATGTAGCAAGGCGTGAATTTACTCACTATAACAGCACTTCAAGTGATATTTAGTGTGACTATTTCACTAATTAACATATTATCTGAATCGAATGGATAATTAAAATCACAGGAATTATGGACAAGAAAAATAATATTCAAAACTGCTACCAGATTATGTGAAACTACCATTCAGCTCTGAGTTATCACTGTCTCCTGGAATAACATTTATATCCAAGGATAAACACAGTTTAATGCAGAAAGTGATTTCAACTATGTTTCAATTTTCTGGAAATAAAACTTTCAAAAAACATTAACAAAACTACTTACAAAAACATTTATTAAAAACACAATATTCAAGTTGTAGGAAGTTGAGTTTTCCATGTCTTGAGATTCTATGGAAGTTTTTGAAATGGAAGACTTAAAAGCTCAATTAGCAACAGGATTCGTCAATTACAAATGAATTGAACATACTTTTGTACTCATTAAAGAATTTTTCTGTCTAATTTAGGCTTTAATGTTCCACAGAGTCTTGATAGCATTTGTATTCTTCACCATCTAATCTTAGCATATCAACTGTCCAATCTTTCAAAATGTGGGTAATTTCTTCATTTGTAGTTTGTGCTACAATCTAAATTTTCTGTCTTCACAAAATTCTTGAAATTGCTTCCATACACTTTCTGTTTCTTTTGCTGTTTTTGGCACTGAATCTTTTAAAAAAGATTCAATTTCTCTCCCCCAGATGTGGAAAAAAAGCTTCCTAACTCCAGACACACATCTCAAAATAGTAGATCTAATGTTAAACATTATAGTCCAATAGCAATGACTATTATTCCCAAACTCTCTGAATCCATAATAACTAAAAAATCAACATTCAAATTAAAAAGGTTATTATAGAAGAACAACATGGATTCAGATGTAATAGACCACTACCAATTTAATGTTACTACACCCTTCATTTCTGATAAAATTAACAAACAAACAAACAAAAAACAACAACAACAACAAACAACAACACAAGTCGACCTTTTTTTATTTGGAATTTGCTCAAGTATTTGATACAGTAAACCACAATGTACTTATACAAAAATTGTCAAATTTAGGCATTCATGGTACTCTTTTGCTTTGGTTGAATGACTACGTGACAAAACTTTTAACGTTGGATATTTGCCATTTTTGTCGAGAGATATTGATATATCATTAGGAGTTTCCCAGGGCCCACATCTGGGACCTCTCCTATTCTTATTATTGATTAATGATTTAAAACTATTCCTCTCAAATTGTAAATGTTTATTATTGGCAGAAGACTTGAAAATTTTTATAGAAATAAAAAATGTCAATGATTTGAAAGAGTTACAGGAACACCTGGATAACACATTAAATTGGAGTAACCTCAATGTACTTAAATTCAATATACAAAAATGTAAAGTCATGAAATTTAGTAAACTCAAAAATCAAATCGATTATTCATATACTATAAACAGTACTACATTCTGTCAATGAACTTAAAGATTTAGGAGTTATATTTGTTCCCACACTGAAATTTGATAAAAATAGTATTGATTCAATGCTCGGTAAATCTAATCGCATGTTAGGTTTTATCATGAGAACTACATCAGACTTCCAAACTCCACTTTCAATGAGAATTTTGTATTTAACTTAGCAAGACCAATATTTCTTTTTTCAACTCAGAACTATACCAATGACTATACCAATATATAGTCATTTATTCTAAGTTCTCTTGAATCGTTAAGGAAATACAATGCTGTATTTTTATTTATTATTAGGAAATATAATATTAGTAGGAAATGTAACAATTGTATTTTTATATAAACTGATATGTAATGAAATAGATAGCATTGAACTATTTTCTTTAATTGATTTGAAAATACCGTTACGCACTCCAAGAAACAACCCCAACCAAATGTATCATACTCCCATGCCTAAAACAAACTTCGGATTCAATTTACCAATATGGTCAATATGTATAATTGCTACTAACTGTGATTGAATTATATTATTCTTCGATTAATAAATTTATAAATCGTGCAAATTCATTTTATTTGAACGACTTTAATTGAATACTATGTATATATTTTATGTTTTGTTCACCTTATATGATATGTTTACTCAACAAATGAAAAATTGGGCAATTGCCTGTTTATTGCAAATAAATAAATAAATAAGTTATTATCATTATTATTACTAGCAGTAGTAGCTTAGTAGAAGTTGCGGCAACTAGCTAAACGACACTGCACAAGGCATATTATAATTCCCGAAAACTTTGGACTCCAAAGAGGCGCTAATAATATTAATTGTTCAGACTGGTCAAAACTTTCTGCTCATGGAACATTTTTGTTTTTCAATTTGGCCAGGTGGCCCAGTGAGCTTGAGGCATTGATCCCAAGTACTTGTTACACCAAGGCAGAGGTGTCCAATCCCAAGTAAGGCATGGATGTTTTCAGTTGTGCTGTGGCATGGTGTGCATTTCTGAACCCCTGAACCTGAAATCCTTCCCTTCATTCCCATCCACGCCTCTTTCAATTTATGTGAGAGATCCAAGTGTGCAATGCAATCAACCTATTAGCTACTGCAGTGAATGCCTTCGAGGAGTAACATGGCTCTCGACCATTAACACTAGAAAGACGGGGGTGGGTCAATTGACCCTGAAGTTTCAAAGCTCTCCTTCAGGGACCTTTTAATTTTTGGGACTGAAATTCCTTGGCTTTTAATGATTCGCTATCGCAATTATCTGGTAAGGTTTCAAAAAATGTACTTTTAATATTTCTCCTCAAATTTTGAAATTCACCTTCAAGGACTGAAGTAGGTCGATGGACCCACTGTATATGGATCCATCTTTTTTTCACGAACAATGTCACGGGGCAGATTTGTAGACATTATGAAATATCTGCACAATGATATAAGAGAAACAAGAGTCCAAAGAAAACATAAGTTTTGTCTAGCATTTGAAATGTGGAACAAAATTAACAGAAAGTTACTTATCTAGCTACAGACCAATAGCTTACTTGATGGTGGACAAACAGCTTTTCCCCTCCAAGTGTAAGTGCCCTTTTATACAGTATATGAGTAATAAACCACGTAAATATGGAATGAAATATTGGCTTCTCACAGATGTATGTTGTGAATGGTTTTTCATAGTTGGGGAAAGATAAAGCTAAGCCAGCCAATCGATAATTAGGAAAGCATGATGTATTGCATCTTGCTGATCAACTTCTGGATAAAGGAAGAAATATTACAACAGACAGTTTTTTACATCACTGGCGCTCTCCAAAGAATTGCAAAGAAGAAACAAAGTTTAGTTGGGACGCTGAATAGAGGGAGGAGAGAGGTGCTGCCTTCTGTAATGAACCCTACAGATCAATTACACACCTGTTTTCTATAAAGACGAAAATGCACTGCTAACACATTATCAAGGCAAAGTGAAGAAAACTGTTCTTGTTCCGAGTACACTTCACGAAACAGTTACTGTTAATGCCAATGAAAAGAAGACTCCAGAAACTGTTCGATTCTACCATGATACTAAATTTAGTGTTGATGTTATTGACCAAATAGCACTTACAGGAATAAGTAAAACATGCAAACAATTCATTTGTGAAGTGGCAGAGCAATTGGTAACTCCATATCAAAAGAGCAGAGAAAGTGCCGTCGGAATGCAACCTGCAGATGGTTCCAACATCGAATTTGAAAGGCGTTCGTTGTCGGATTAGACTTTGCAATGGCAACAAAACACAAGATATCTGCAAAAAACGAAGTAAATACGTCTGTGGAGCATGTAAAAGTGTTTCAACCATACGTGCAAGCTGTGAATCTGGTTAGTTCATTTTTTCATACTTTCACGTTTACATAATATGTATTATTTGCAAGTAATAGAATAAAACAAGACACTTTTCCAATGACGACAATCTAGTTGTAAAAATCATGGAATACACTATCCTACTGTAAAAGTAAATAAAACAAATTAAATCAATATACTGAGAAGAAATAGAAGGTGGGTCAACTGATCCAGAACCGTCCTTCTAGGTATGTGTCTTTTCCCATCTTCCTAGTGTTAACCAAAATCTTCACAAGCCGCAGTGGTTTCAGAAAAAGTATGTACTTAGACCGTCAGTTTCTAGGCAACATCATTGTCACGGTTACTGGAGATTAAATATGTAACCAAGTGGTTGGTTGTACTTGGAGCTTGGTTTCAGCTAGGATGGGGATGTCCATAAATACTGGAAGAGGAATGGGGTGAAAATAGGATATCAATCCAAGCAAATTAATCTCCCAATTCAAAAATTATTTTACACAATCCGAGTTTAACTGTAATAATGTGTTAACTTAGAATAATGACAAAGAATCTTTCATGAAAATTCATATGTTTACAACCATCAAAAACAATCAATGACAGCTGAAATAAAAATCATAACACAGTTGCTCAGTGTTAGAAGCTAAACATGCTTTTGCAGTGCACTCACCTGCAGGGTGGTCTGGTGAGAAGACGTTTGTGGGTAGTGCATTCGAGCAGTGAAGACAGCAATGGCGGCACCACTGCCATCGCGTGTGGGCTGTGAACACAAGGGCACAGGGATCAGGAGTTGACCAGCATAGCTGCTTTGATCTCAGTACATCCTTAAATAGCATGGCATAAAAAAAAACATTTTCTAGAAAATATTAAAGCACAAAACCGTTTCATGTGAAATCTAATAAAATGCTAAATTTAAATTGAATGCTTAAAAAAATGAAATTATACTCAGAACTTCAGCTTGCTCTTTTATCCTTGCCTCTTACATCCAAATAAACAAGGAAAATTATTATACTCCATGAATAAATTAATTTTTATGGCTAAAAATGCAAAATAATATATATCCCATCTTTCAAATTCAATTTCCAAAATATCTCATTGCCAATTATAATTTTGCATACCAAACAACATTGAAATTTACTTCATTTGCACCATCTCAAATATTTGCCATTGTTCATAGAGCTGCGGCATATTACAACTTTTTTTCAATACATTTAAATTTTTTTAATACTTTTGAAAATTTGATTTTCAAATATTTCAAATTTCACAATAATCATGTTTATTGTCCCAAAACATTATTTTCAGGATGAAATTTGATTTAAAATTTGCATAATTTTTATTTTATTTCATTCTCACGTTCATTTAGTATACATATTCATTCGATTCAAAAATTATTTTAATATGCCAAATTTATGTCTTCATAATTACAAAATGCCTGGTTTTGAAATGGTTCATGGAAAGAGATCAAGAGATAGATTGAGTGGAACAGTATAGGTTGGTGATATCAATGGTGTCAATGGTGGAGGCCAAACAGTTATCTTTGATAAGGGTTTCTGGTGTGTCAAATTTGATGGTCGTCCCCTAAGAGTAGTGCAAGTTCTTTCTATTGTGGGAGGCGGCGGTAATCTTCTCCCACTGAGTGGTGAGATCCAGCATCAACCTATATGTCAGCTTGCGGGGTTTTCCCAAGCCTGATATCTTCCTTCAGTGGGGCACCGACCTAGCCAGGGCGGGGTTTAAAATGCGAGAGTTTTCACACAGGTATGCTAGGCATATCCTACTTTGCCATTTTTGTAGGAAACAGTGTAGGTGACATTATGGTCAGAATACATGGATTACATTTAATGAAATTTCAACAGAAATGTACTGGGGAAGTTGAGGATTTAGAGAAATTTAACAATCCAAGGTCTTATTCTGGGCCACAGGAGTTTCCAAGGGGAAACAAAGATTCGGGGGTTTCACAGGGGTTGGCGATTTTATATTAAGCTTTTGCAAAAGCTCACAGAGATGGATACTCAGGGGATGGAGTAACAATGGTCTGAGAGCATACACTGTCCAGTGACTTGGGCAAAGGACTACTTGGAGTATGTATAGAAGATATTTACAGTGAATAATTTCGCATCATAAGAGCCAATCAAAATATCTCGCCTTCAGCTCAGAAATGGTTCTCAAGCCTCGACCAAGAAGCATTTAATGCGACATGAGCGGTAGGCCACCAGGCCTACCTGAGCTGATCTTATGTCAGCATTGTATATATCATTTAATGACCGGAAGGTCAATGGAAAGGCTGACACAATTCATCCATAATTCAAATTAAGAGATGGGATGAGGGTCTTATACAAACCCAAAAGACATATACAGTCAGTGCTCTAATAGCTACCAGTAAGGATACAAAGGTTCAGTGGTTATACACATTGGTTCTTCAATTTACAAATGCTTTTTCACCAAGTTAAGCTCTTGTGAAATGTAAGACCAAGGAAAGTTAAAAAACAAAGAAAAGGTAGTGGATGACCCCCCCTTCCTAAAGCCTCGGAACGGTTACGGAGGTGATGAATCCTGCAGAAGTGCAAGCAGCTGAATTTTGAGGTGGAGAATGTGAATCCAGATTCATCACTCCATTCTTGCAACTTGTTGAAGTCAAGTTGTAACTGCCTCTCAATTACTTTCATGATCTTAGAGGTGCAAAAAATGGTGAAGTAGTCACGGAAGAGCAATGCTATCACAGGATGTTGAATTACTGGTGTGCCATTAATACAAATGGCAAACAGACTGACACTCGGAATTGATTCCTTATGACCCCGTTTTCTAACTGGTGAATGCAGCCTATCACCACATCAAATGTGGGAAGATCTTACGAGAAAGGCTAATAAAAACAATGATAGCCATTTCTTGAGTTCCCAAGCATGTAAGGTGCAAAGAATTCTTTACATCCAGGGCGTTCATAGGCTTTTTCTATGCTGAATGGCCACCAGGTGTTGTTGTAGCATGAAAGAAGTGGAGATTTCACATACCTAACATAGCAAATTACAACAGGTAAGTGAAAAATTTGCCACAGTGCATTGTGTGGCAAAGGTGACTAGGTGGTTCATACTTAACATATGCTTCCTGAAATCACACTAAATAGGTGAAAGGAGATTTCTTTGTTTCAAGGGTCAGACCAGATGCATGTTTACCATGTGGTCTAAAATTTTGCAAACACTGCTTGTAAGCAAGATTTGATGGGATTGTTCTGTCCTTTCCTTCTTTGGGAATTGGGGTAACAATAGCTTCATACCAAATCCCAGGTATGGCATGCTCAACCCAAATCTGGTTGGAGATGCAGAGGAGAAAAAAAGTGCCTTTATCTGGTAAATGCTTCAGTGTTTGTTGTGTATGTGGTCTGGTACTGGAGCAGAATCTTTTGCAAAATCAGAGTAAAATACATCCACTGAGAAAGGAGCATTATAATCTTCCTCAAGGTGACTCGAAAAGTCCAATCTGAAGTTCTCCATTCTCCTCTTAGTGTTCAGAAAGTTAGGAGGGTTGGGTAAGAAACTGGAGATTTGTTCATAGCGAGAAGCCCATTTTGAGCTCAACTATGTCTTTTGGGGAGGTGAGGAGATTTCCATTTACCAGAAGCCCTGAGACAGTGAGGGAAGTCTTCCTCTGATCTGTTGCACCTTTCTCCATACTACTTGAGGGAGAGAGGGAGGGAGGGAGGGAGGGAGGGAGGGAGGGAGGGACGTTGGGAGAGGGCTCATGGATGGCAAGATAGTGAAGCAATATGGGGCTCTCCAGTAAGAAGCCCTGCTTTTTCATTTAACCAACCTAGCTCTAACTCGGGGTCCATTGTAGTTTATCAGATTTGTTTGGAAACCTATTGAGCTTTGATAGTGCTTGCAATCATGGATCGCAATGGCACTGTCGGCATTCCCCCATGGCACAGGGGATTTCGTGAGCGACCTCACAACTTCAGAATGGTGACTGAGGCTGCATGCATCAGTAAAATGATCAACCATTGCATTGATATCATTTGCACAATTTTCCAACATTCATATTTCATTCCCGGAAGTTTTGCACTCAGCTCAATGGATTAGGCAGAACAAGGAGTCACAGATAACCATAGTGAGCCCATCATGAGTGCAACATGCATCATCTTTGTCGAACTAATTGGTACAAAATCCGCGGCATTAGAGGGGATGCTAGGGAAGATGATGAGTTTCCTGAAGGCAGAACACTCATCTTACTGGTACCACCCACCAGCAGGGCATCGTCGCAGCCGTGACAGGCTCTAGCCTTAAGAATGGTCTTCCCACATGTGTGGTAGTGTGATGCTTGTAAATGTGTGTAAGGGGAGAGAATAAGACAAGGATGAGGAAGGAAACCGGTCCGTTCTTTTAGGGTAATGCTCCCGCATTCCCCCTGTGTTGATCGACCAATTGATTCCGTGTGTGTTAACTGCTAAGTCCCGTAAGCTTACTGCATGTGTCTTCCTCGGAGGTAGTGGTAATCTCCCCCCGCTGGATGGTGAGATTCAACACCGACCTATCTGTTGGCTAGCGGGGCTTTCCCAAATGAGCGAACCATCGCCCCAACCGGGACAAACTCTAAGCCATCGACATTTGTGGTAGTGTGGTGCATTTAAGAGAGAGTGTGTGTGTAAGTAGGGGGTAGGACAAGGAAGAGGAAGAAAAGATTTCACGCGGTTCGTGGCCCCTTTATTAGGGTACTACTCCGGCATTCCCTTGATGTTGATCAAAGAAACCATAAAAAAGCCCCACCCAGAGCAACGGGGTGGCAAGCTAAGCCGGCAGCGAGAGCGCCGGCAGCGGTGGGAGTGTGGGTAAAGGCGACTCCACACATTCGTTATTCGGCGAACAGCGAGCAACCTACTCGCCCAATCCCGTGTAGTGTGGATGAGTTGCTTGCTACATGCCCAGTGACGAACATTCGGTGCTCGCCCTACCCGTCGCGTGTCCGTCTTTAGGCCACATCAAAGTAAGCGAACATTCGCCGAGCCCATCAGCTATTCGGAATCGGGCGAGCAGCAGCTCGCTGCTCGGCGAATGCCAAATGAGAGGAACCGCCAAACATTCGTTATTCGGCGAGTAGCAGGCGACCGCTCGCCGAATCCCGAGTAGTGTTGATGAGTTGCTTGCTATATGCCGAGTTACGAACATTCGGTGCTCGCCTTAAGGCGGCTCCACACATTCAGTATTCGGCGAGTAGCGAGCGACTGCTCGTCAAATACCGAGCAGCGTGGATGAGAGGATGCTTGCTGAATGCCGAGTGACGACCGCTCGCCGCTCGCCCCACCCACCGCGTGTCCGTCTTTCGGACCCATCAAAACAAGCGAACACTCGCCGAACGCATCCAGCTGCTGGGGATCGGGCGCGAGCAGGCGCTCGCCGCTGGGCGAACCGCGTGCCGGGGCGCGGGAGGTGCTCACTCACGAGGATGGTGAACTTGCCGGTGTGCAGCTCGGAGCGCAGGGGCTCGCGCGCGGGGTCGAAGCGCACCAGGCCCTCGCGGCGCCGCGTGGCCTCGTGCTGCTCGTACAGGGCGACGGCGCGCGTCACGTCGAACTTGCGCGCGGCGAGGAACTTGACGGCCGTCGCCCACGCCACGGGCCCCGCCGCGCGCTTGCGCCGCACGCGGTTCACCAAGTCCAGGAAGCTCTTGGTGGCCTGCAACAAATGGAATTCAATTGAATTAATTGAAGTCCAGGAAGCTCTTGATGGCCTGCAAATTGAATTGAATAGAATTGATGCTTTATTTTACGTGGCGAGTCTCAGGCCATGAGGCCTGCTCTTCCGTCTGACCAAGCAAATTTCGCTATTTCCTTTCACAGACTAGGGGAGAAAGAAGGTAATTACTTGAGCGACGAAAGAGGTAAATTTGAATTTAGCTCAGAAGCTTCATTTAGGCTTGAGGATCTTTTACATGCAGTAAATCTACTAACATGGGTCAGCCTGCTTTACTTCCCCTCCGAACCCGCAAACTTGGGTATAACAAATCCGATTCGCTAACAATTACACCATCGCCAACGAACACACATTCAAATCAATGGGCTGCTTTTTGATTGATGACTATTAGCCATTTCTGAGGCGTCAACTGCTTCCCGTAAGTGTAATGCATGTTTTTTCCTCGGGAGGTGGCGATGATTCCCCTCATTGGATGGAGACATCCAGCACAGAACTGTCGGCTGGCAGTGTTTTCCCAACCAGGTATCTACCATAGCGGGGAACCGTCCTAGCCTGGACAAGTTCCAAGCTCCCGACCAGTCTCCCGGCATGAATGGTAGTGTGGTTCATGTTAGTGCGTGTGTGTGTGTCTCTGTGTGTGTGTGTAAGGGGAGAGGATAGGGCAAGGAAGGGAAAGGAAAGATCGCGCGGGGTCTGTGGCCCGTTCGTTAGGGTTCTGTTCCGGCATTCGCCTGGTGTTGATCGGAGAAGTCACGGAAAACTATCAATCAGAGCAGCCGGCCGCTAGAATTCTCCTCCAGACAGCGACTGAATGCGACCTAGCTATGTAGCTAGTGTGGAAAATCTTGCCACTGTCAGGACTCGAACCTAGAACTTCCCGGCCAAAGGCACTGCAGTGACATCAGTTGATGCCCTGAGCCACCTCTCCTGGTGTTTCTATTCCACGTCGATGTTTTGGGCTCGATTTTCTCGTCTACGAGGTTTCCTCTACGCGCAGCCATGGTACAAAGACATGTGAGCCGCGGCGCAACCTACACCATGAGCTTTATGCACCAGCTTGCGTCAATATTAGCAGGAATTTTAAATACAACCAGATACCAAAAATTATCATCTTGTTACAAGAAATGAACTGAAAAAGATATATGAAGTTGTTTTTTTTAATGTTGCAACTTTTATTTCAACACCACATTCATCGTGTTATTTTTGTTTGGTCGCTGTTGAAAACTTTATGCCACTTTCGAAAAGTTTCTCAACACTTCTCGCTAGCCGTGCAGCAGGCGGCCAGCGACTGGCCTGGCTTCGCAAACGCAGTGCCCGTGTTGTGGTCACGTCGTTCATGGTGCTGCACAGAACGAGCAAAAATCGCTCACCTATGTCCCCGTCATAGGCACAGCGTACCGTACCGCAATCTACAGCAATTCCTCGATCACTATTGCCCTTCTGAGCGATTGCACACGCGCAGCTCTAACTGCGCATGCGCAGATGCTCGAGATGACTGTCGATTGCTGTAAGTCGATTGCTGTAAGTCAATTGCTGCGAAATGTCCCTTTTGTAAATAAAATTGCATATAATCACAATTTTGTAATGGTTAAAATATGAAATAACTTATAGTTCCATTGTAAGTTTATGTAGTGAAACCTGCTCAAATGGCCTCCGCGATTAGGCGGTCAACTCTTAACTGCCGTTTTGTTTCGAGGAACCGATTGTTTTTTCGTAAGGCAGGTATAAAAGCTACCACCTGTCCTCGGAGCCAGCGGCCAAGGCACATTTCTTCGATTGACCTCTATTAAGAGGTTTCTTCTATCTAGTATTTTGAACTGTAACAGAAAAAGAAGGGCGATGGATGTACAGTCAATATCTTCTTGCGAGGAGACGCGATGGCAGATTATACAGAACACTGATATCTTGGTTCGCTATTTCGCCAAGTGTTTAATTTTGGGTCAAAGTTAAAACAGATAATTTTTATAAATATGTCTATGAAATAACGCGATCGCTTCGCGTATACTGGAGCTTTCTCAGGTAGTTACCCTTCTCTTCTGTGGGAACTCGTTAAAAGCTGGCTGAGAACGCCGCGTACGCGAAACCCATCTGATAATCATTAGCGAAGTATTTCGTGATAAAGTCCTGTCCTGAAGGTGAAATGCATTTTGAAGGCTAGTGAGCCTGTGAGTTTGCTTCGGTGGGGACGGAAACTGCGTTTCACGAGGTCAGGAAATTTTGACACGTCAGCAGCTGATGACACTAGAAGATCCTAGAAAACGAGAAGGAAAGTGCTAGAAAACGCGTTGCCATTCTTAAATGCGACAGAACACAAATTTCATTAAATCATACACTAGAGCTTATACTTTCAGCAGGTATAAAAACAGCTTATACTTTCTTGCATTATTTCGAAATTTGTTTTCGAAAATCCAGATTGTTCAACAAAAATTATATCGGCGCCATTTTTTAAGCGATCCTTCTTCTATCCGTAAAAAAGGAAAAATTAGGAGTGGTTTTTGAAAAAACGTTTTTATAAATTGTATTAATTTAAAGCCCAAGTTACGCAGAAACTACTAATTTTTTCAAACAATTGTACGACCTTTTTAAAGAGTTGATTTTTAAACCGATTGATTTTGTTCTTTTAAGCAAAAATCTCTATCTTCCGTTTTGTAGTTTAGAAATATTAAATTTTTGCGATTTTCGAAAATACACAGTTCGCCTGTAGTGAGACTAGCACCAATTTTTACCGTCCTTTGATACATACGACGAGAAAATTTAAAGAAAAATGTTGAGCCTAATTGGGAAAATAGTTTTACAAAAATTGAAAATTTTATTTCACGCGAAATTTTATTTCAATATTACGAGAAAACTATTCACACTGTAGAAAAATTGTTCACGACCTTATTTCAAGATCTGTCGTTAAAGAGCAGATTTTGTTTGAGGTAAAAATCTCTATCTTCAATATTGCAGTTGTAGGCAGACCGAAAACAAATTGAAGTTTCGCGATTTTCGAAAAATCATGGATTTGAACGAAAATGAGACCTGCACCATTCCCTTAAACGTCCTATAAGTTATCCGTGGCCAAATCTTAATGAAGATATTTGGAGCCATTTTTGAGAAAATTTTGAAAATGTTGAGGCTTTATGTAAAGTACATGCAAAAATCAAAAAATACGTTTCACTCCCAAGAGGGTCTCGAGTTCCATTAAATTAATCGAGGAGTATCAGTTTTGAAGAAAATAGGCTGAACGATTTAGGCGCTACCTTTAACCACAGACTGACAATGTTTTTCCATCAATCGATTTTTCAGTAGCAAGATCTCACAAACCATGTATTCTGACTAAATGTGTTAGAGAAAGTAATTTACCACTTGTAGTAATAACATTTATGCACTCGTTACAAACAGCAGTATGAGTTTTTCTATGGAAAATTTCTCTTCTTACAAAGGGGGAGAGAGTTAAAAAAAACACAGTTTTGTGAAGTTTCGAAACCTACGCAACTACTCTGCAAGCAATTTTGTGTAAAAAGCGAGTAAAATTGGAGCGAGAAGAGACTTGCCTTATCTTGTAATGCAAGTGTGGTTTGTTTTTAAGTTGAATTTTATAATTACCTTAATTACAATGTTTTTACTGACGGGAAGATGGACAAATTGACGGAAAAGACGGACAAACTGACGGAAAAGACGGACAAACTGACGGAAAAGACGGACAAACTGACGGAAAAGACGGACAAACTGACGGAAAAGACGGACAAACTGACGGAAAAGACGGACAAACTGACGGAAAAGACGGACAAACTGACGGAAAAGACGGACAAGCTGACGGAAAAGACGGACAAGCTGACGGAAAAGACGGACAAGCTGACGGAAAAGACGGACAAGCTGACGGAAAAGACGGACAAGCTGACGGAAAAGACGGACAAGCTGACGGAAAAGACGGACAAGCTGACGGAAAAGACGGACAAGCTGACGGGAAAGACGGACAAGCTGACGGGAAAGACGGACAAGCTGACGGGAAAGACGGACAAGCTGACGGGAAAGACGGACAAGCTGACGGAAAAGACGGACAAGCTGACGGGAAAGACGGACAAGCTGACGGGAAAGACGGACAAGCTGACGGGAAAGACGGACAAGCTGACGGGAAAGACGGACAAGCTGACGGGAAAGACGGACAAGCTGACGGGAAAGACGGACAAGCTGACGGGAAAGACGGACAAGCTGACGGGAAAGACGGACAAGCTGACGGGAAAGACGGACAAGCTGACGGGAAAGACGGACAAGCTGACGGGAAAGACGGACAAGCTGACGGGAAAGACGGACAAGCTGACGGGAAAGACGGACAAGCTGACGGGAAAGACGGACAAGCTGACGGGAAAGACGGACAAGCTGACGGGAAAGACGGACAAGCTGACGGGAAAGACGGACAAGCTGACGGGAAAGACGGACAAGCTGACGGGAAAGACGGACAAGCTGACGGGAAAGACGGACAAGCTGACGGGAAAGACGGACAAACTGACGGGAAAGACGGACAAACTGACGGGAAAGACGGACAAGCTGACGGGAAAGACGGACAAACTGACGGGAAAGACGGACAAACTGACGGGAAAGACGGACAAACTGACGGGAAAGACGGACAAACTGACGGGAAAGACGGACAAACTGACGGGAAAGACGGAAACTGACGGGAATGACGGATCTGACGGGAAAACTGGCAATCAAACAGGCACACGAGTGGATAAACGGACTGCCACACGGACGCCAGATGGGCAAACGGACGGACGTTTTCGTGATGGCTCGGATCTGTGCACACCGCCCGGGTGGGTGGGTAGGGGGGAGCTCCAGCTCCGGGCACCCGGAATCGGAAAGCGCGCGGATGCGAGGAAAATCGATGCGCGCGCGCGGCCGCGGGGCTGGGGGACGTGGCGGGGCGGGGGCGGGTCAACGGCACGTGGGCTCGCAAGCCGCGCCATCGACCGCCCCGCCCCCGCCTGCACGTGCGTCGCTCGGCCCGTGGCGCCCAGGCCCAGGCCCTCAGCCACATTCCTCCCTCAGAGCCCTGCTTGCAGCCCGCACGCGACGCAGCCAGCATCAACGGTTGCGCATCTTACGATGCCCACGCATTTCTTCACGCCTATTTGGAAAAATGGAAAGACGGACAAACTGACGGGAAAGACGGACAAGCTGACGGGAAAGACGGACAAGCTGACGGGAAAGACGGACAAACTGACGGGAAAGACGGACAAACTGACGGGAAAGACGGACAAACTGACGGGAAAGACGGACAAACTGACGGGAAAGACGGACAAACTGACGGGAAAGACGGAAACTGACGGGAATGACGGATCTGACGGGAAAACTGGCAATCAAACAGGCACACGAGTGGATAAACGGACTGCCACACGGACGCCAGATGGGCAAACGGACGGACGTTTTCGTGATGGCTCGGATCTGTGCACACCGCCCGGGTGGGTGGGTAGGGGGGAGCTCCAGCTCCGGGCACCCGGAATCGGAAAGCGCGCGGATGCGAGGAAAATCGATGCGCGCGCGCGGCCGCGGGGCTGGGGGACGTGGCGGGGCGGGGGCGGGTCAACGGCACGTGGGCTCGCAAGCCGCGCCATCGACCGCCCCGCCCCCGCCTGCACGTGCGTCGCTCGGCCCGTGGCGCCCAGGCCCAGGCCCTCAGCCACATTCCTCCCTCAGAGCCCTGCTTGCAGCCCGCACGCGACGCAGCCAGCATCAACGGTTGCGCATCTTACGATGCCCACGCATTTCTTCACGCCTATTTGGAAAAATTAATGGTATATTCACATTTATCTGACGTGTTTTTAGGCGATGTTCTACCTCAGGTGTTTTTAGGCGATGTTCTACCTCAGGTGTTTTTAGGCGATGTTCTATCTCAGGTGGTTTTTAGGCGATGTTCTATCTCAGGTGTTTTTTAGGCGATGTTCCATCTCAGGTGTTTTTAGGCGATGTTCTATCTCAGGTGTTTTTTAGGCGATGTTCCATCTCAGGTGTTTTTAGGCGATGTTCTATCTCAGGTGTTATTTAGGAGATGTTCTATCTCAGGTGTTATTTAGGAGATGTTCTATCTCAGGTGTTATTTAGGAGATGTTCTATCTCAGGTGTTATTTAGGAGATGTTCTATCTCAGGTGTTATTTAGGAGATGTTCTATCTCAGGTGTTATTTAGGAGATGTTCTATCTCAGGTGTTATTTAGGAGATGTTCTATCTCAGGTGTTTTTAGGCGATGTTCTATCTCAGGTGTTTTTAGGCGATGTTCTATCTCAGGTGTTTTTAGGCGATGTTCTATCTCAGGTGTTATTAGGAGATGTTCTATCTCAGGTGTTTTTAGGCGATGTTCTATCTTGAGCAGCGAGGCTGTTTTCATTGCTTCCGAGTAGTGCTGGGTATTTTCTGCTCTAAAGATCTGACAGGGATACAATCTGCGAATATTGGAGGTCGATCACGTTATCAGACATCTTAACCGAGTAAAGCCGATAATAATCTAAATTACTAAATTGCAATGTGCCCAGAAATAGAAAATAATGCATCCAGCCAAGTGAGATATCTTTTTTGTTTCCAAAAACAATGAGCTTCAATTGTAAGTGAAAAATGCAATAATTGGATAATTATTCCGTCTATCCTCAAATTGCGGTACCAACTGCAAATTCATAGGCACAGTTGAAGTCGTGCGACAGCAAGGTTCCAAGGAAGAAGCTGCCCGCCATTAAATATTTGCTATTTAGGTGTTGCGATAGGGAACATATATATTGAGCCGTAGCCCAACATATGCCCCGCCCACGAACCAAAACCGAAACGGCGATTCGAAATGTTGGTTCAAGCGGTCCAGTAAGTTAAACGTGGCGCGTTGGCGACGTCATCGCCTGACGTGGGCATCGGTCAAGTGGAGCGAAACCCACGAGAGCCAATGAAAAATTCGCAAGGTAAGAGCATGAACTGAATCTTGCCATTGGCTCCCGAGGAAAAACCAAGGGAACCCGCGGCAGGTTTTTTTGGGAAGAGGACAGCTCTAAAATTTCTTGAGGAGTGTAGTTGAGTTCACTCAGTTAAAATTTCCGAATTAGAGCTGTCAGTTAGAATCTCTGAAGAAGAGTGATTGAGAAATCTCATTCTGGAGAACTGTTGAGAAGTCTGCTGAAATGGGAAGAATTGGAAAGATTTTCGAAGCGTGATTAAATGTTCATTTCGGCATGTCACGGATCATTCTATCCAGCCGTTACGCTGTTTCACAAAGGAAAGAATCCTGTAGCGAATTTCAGTTTCCGACGTGGTCAGAGAAGCCTTCGTGTTAGAAACGGGAAAAGAGTGTGTAGGCAAGGCCGCTTCTATAGTGGTCAATTAGAAATAGAGTGTGACGAACGGACGGAGGCGACGAAACGAAGAAGCGTACATGAGCCCAAGTCAAGTGTCCTAAAGACATTGCTGGCAGACAGATTGAGCAAAATTCGTGCCGTAAAAACCCGCCGGATCACGGCCTACTATTACATCACCCACGCTAGCACGGCTGCAGATCAATTTCAAGAACATGCAGTTTCCGACCGTCGTTTGCTAACGAGGGAATTGAAGCCGACGGCAACGCGGAAGAACTAGATGCAACCAAGAAGTGGCGAGCACATCGGTGGATCTAGCCGCGGACGCACCCATCTTAGTAGCTTGGTCGCCGACGCGTTGAGATTACTGCAGCGCCGAGAGGCGCCGCATCGCGAGATCGCAAGGATCGCGAGCCGCCAGCCGGCGTCGGAGCCCAGCAGTGTTTACGCCCCGTCAGCGGAACCCGCCGAGGTCGTTCAACCCCTCTCCCATTGCGGAAACGTGAGTACCCGTGCGTGAGAAGGTATCAACTATTAAAAACACTTGCATAATTGATTAACGAATAACATGTAAGATGAGAATTAAAGAAAGATCTGTTTTTCAAACCATTTCTTGAACGAGTCAAAGCAAAATCGATGTTAAGTCGAGGAATTGTAAATAGTTTAAAGGTGTAAAATAAGAATTTTGTGTAAATTTGGTAATGTCTAAAACGAATCAAGATGTGAGGTTAGCATTTACACCAGCTGGTTAACTAGACTAAAATCTAGAAATCTCAAATGAGAGTATTGTTAATGATCATTAAACTTCAGACACTAAGGTGGTAGTTGTAGATTTACTCAACGCTAATAACGAATGCGAGGTTTGCGTTCGAGTAACGAACTCCAGATAGAGTTCAGTCTTTTTGTGTGTTTAGTTCTAATTGAAGAATATATGATTTTGTGTCTCAGATCCACAATCTTTTTCTTTGTCGTAAACTTGGCTGTATGCTCCCTAACGTTCAGTCCCGGTATTAGTCAACAAAGAACAACTGAATTAAATCAACTCGACAGGTCTGATGGCGGATCGGCAGTGAACACTCGGACGTCGGAGGTAACGCCCACGCAGAGCGAAGCTCACTTAGGGATAACGACGCCTGATCGGAAGAGTTGCAATGTACGACGCGGCGCGGGAATTTTGACGGTGTTCCGTGAATTGGTATATAGAATGCTATGTTTTTGTAGTATTCGTTAAGATTGATTTTGTTAAAATATTTCATTTATTGCAGAATTGTACGTAAGTACTTTGTTATTAGCAGCGTGCGTGCTAGATCTTGGAAAATAATTTTGTGTCTTTTGTCCAAAAGCGTTGTTGCAGCTGCAGGCCAGAGGTAAATTAATACTTTTAATTTTATATAAATGTTCAAGCAAGGTCACAGGTTGGCGACAATTGAATTGATATAACCGTTAACACATTAGACCAATGAAACCGTTTGACACATTGGACCTCATGGCAACCTAGTAGTCAGAGCAATTGGGACCCAAGAGATCCCGGTTCGATTTCCATTGCTGTGGCAAAACATTGAACAAATGTAATTATAAATTACATTATTTAATCCTGAATACACAGTAACAAGGTCACATCATGGATACATTTTTTGCTGAGCGCGTTTCCGGCGCTGACAGGGTGATTTCATTTATTTTTGATGTGAAAATTACATTAACTTCAGTTTTATTCTCTTGTATTAAGTTGTGAAAAGATAATTTTACATTTACGAATATTTAATGTGTTCGTTATTAAAATATATTACTCATCGTAACTGGTCTGCTATTTAATTCGAGAAAAATGAAAACATATTTTGTTCGATTACGAATCAGAATAACACTCCAAGGCTACTTCGTTTTTGAAACGTTTAATGAGCGTTAATTGATATTCTGCACTTTCGTAAATATGCAATTTGAGCATTTTATAAATAGAAATGACAGAAGCAGGAGATGAATCAAAAGAGCTATTAATATCCAAACGTGTATTTTTTCGAGAAATATCTAATTTTGGAAGGCCCCCAAAATGCTTTGTTCTGTATAGAGAGATTACTATAAGAAGGGGCCGCTTTGACAGGTGCTTCTTGGCCATTGTTGGCAACAAACTACAGGTTATGCCCAAGCACTCCTTTTGTCAGCTCGTACGCTTATCTTCAGCTCATTTGCAAATGGGTTCATCACTATCTCTTGCATTGACATCGCCCTGCGTGACGTTCATTTGTTTCCCAACCTACCGAACGGGTCCCTTCTTAAAGTATCTCCTCTATACCTGTAGACCACGGGTCGGTACAGACCCCTTGGGGGTTGATCAAAGAAAAAGGTCGGAAATTCATGCTGTAGACAGAGACGTAACGACGCTTCACTCGCCCCAACCCGGAAGGGGTCTGGGAGTAACAAACGGTACTGAACGTTGATTGCTTCACAAAAGTCCTCGTTCAATACCAAACTAACTGCAGACTAAAGAATGTAGCAAACGATTCACGATATGGGTACGAAATATTGTTTCTTTCACGTGACTTGACTCATTCACAGAGGACATCATTCCTTCACCGATGACAAACAAACTGAATAAGTCATCTTAAATTCACTTCAAATTCGTAATAAAAAAAACAAAAATATTAGAATCCATGTGGTTTTCAGATTTTTATTTGAAGACGATGGGAGAGAGCTTATAATAACTGATAAAAACGAATATTTTAATAATTTATATTTCTCGACATTGAACCTTTGTATGCAAAAGCGTTTACATTCTGTCATTCTGTCTGAATATTTGAAACTATTCAGAAAACTGAGACGTTTAGCTTCAATGGGATTTCAGCCCCCCTCTCTCAGCAGCCAACGTTAAATATTAAAAAAGTCAAATAAAAATACATTTTATATTCAACATAAATGAAAAATTGTTTATAAGAAAACATGAAGTCGGCTGGACACTATACCTGTAGAATTATCCCTGTATCCCCTCCAAAAAAAAATTCAATCGGCGCTGGCAAGTGCAAGATCTTTCGTTGTACGTGGAGACGTTTCCACATTGGCGAACTCAAACGTCATATTCATGTAACGCTGTAATATCTAACGTTATTTAACGTAAATTATGACGTCCATAATGACGGAAGCATCGGAGTACGATTTTTCACGCAGTTTGTTGAGACCTGTGTCCGCACATTAGTCATTAATATTTGACAGTCTCATATTCTTAGTCCTTTTCTCTCGTCGGCTTGTTCGTTGATGAACTTGTAATTATATAATTTTGCTTTCTTTCCCCCAGAGGAGCTAGAGATAGCGACCGGCTCTTGTAACCCGTTCGATTACGATATTGCAAGTAGAACTAAACTAATACGATACTGCAAGCAGCACATTGCGCTAGTATCGCTAAACGAAACGAAATACTTAGTACAACGCACGAGGAAGCGCCAACCGGAATGCAGGGACAGCAATACATAATGCGCCGTTACAATTCAGAAGAACTTTCATAACCGAATCTTCTCAGAAGAAAAACGTCGAGCAGAAGGCTCCCAGCGCGTGAAGCGTCGAGCGGTGACTCGGCCGCCCACCAACGGTTCCCGCTGCCTAGCATCTGGCGCGCGGGCAGCCCGCACTCTAACAGGACCTGCCAGCAGGCGCCGCGCCGTTAACGTATAGATAGGCCCGTGACAGTCGCTAGTCAACCATTCATTACATCTAGATATTCACTCCCGCTGCTTGTAAACGAGAAGGGAGCGTTTAAATAATTATTTGTAAATAATTGACGGAACTACAGTAGAACCCTGATATTCCGAACTAATTGTGGGCGTGGTCTGTTCAGATTCGGAAATGTTCGGATTATTTGAAAAAAATGTAGCGTACATATACAAATACATCTCTGTGATTACCAGACACAAAACAACGTAGCGTGCGGTGTGAGAAAATGGCAACGTAGCGTAGCGATCACAGCAAGCAGATTCAATTCCTTACGGCAAAAAGATTTTCCAAGTTCCTCTAAATGAAAATTACTGCTACATAAACATGTGATATACTGCGTAGTTACCAGTGTAGTAAACGTTTCATTTCGACTTGCGTTTCAATAATTAGTTGTTCAGTTCTACGGTAATTATAACTGCCTTTCTTTAAGCATTACAAATAAGCATTGTATTCATTTTGTTTATTTTTTCCTCTATCCCGAATTTTGTTCGTATTATCCGAAATTTCGGTTTGCAGGGTTCAGATTAGTGGCGTTCTACTGTACTAAACTGTTGCTCTAGAACAAGGGTTTCCATCTTGTAAGGGTTCGAGAGCCACATTGGAAACATTACGCACGATTGCGGGTCTCTAATACTCAATACTTTGCAAATAGAAGAGAAGCACGAGTATGAAATACACGTCGCTAAATTTAAACAAAGGTTTAATCATTTTTAATTGCTTAACACTAACAATTGCGTAAGCGCGGAAAGAGTGAATTAAAAATAAACTATTATGCCCAGAACAACTGAATTTTGAAGAGCACTCAATTATGTTAGTTCAATATTACAATTAATATTCGACAAACAGCAGAAGTTCAAACACCAAAGTCAAAACAAAACTCAATAAGGATAAATGTGGAGTACTGTTCTCGATCAGCTGCCATCCACGAAAAAACGAATATCCACCCCTAGTTCTGATGTTTCCAATCTCAAAAGACGCAGCAAGGAAGAATCTACAACTCAACTTCTGTACTGATGACTAATAAATTTCATGGAAGAAAACTACTTTCACAATAAGCGACGTCATGTTGATTCATGTCACCCACGCGCTTCGTTAGCTTTCCAGCACAATTGATTTCTAGCGCCACGCCTTATTCGCGGTACGAGTACCTCAGTCATATCATTTACCACTCTTGCCAACAGGCAAGAAAATTACTATCTCCCATGCATAAATGCTGAGAAAGTTATAACAATCCAATATAGAGTTACTCTAAGACGGGACCACCTTGACAGGTCGGAAAACAAATGAACGTCATGCAAAGCGATGATTTGCAAGATATAATGATGAAGTCATTTACAAAATGATCTAACCGTAAACGAACGCACCGACAAAAAGAATGCATGGACATAACCTGCAGTCATGTTGCCAGCACTGGCCAAACACAAGCTGGCAAAGCGGTCCCTTCTTATAGTACTCTTTCTACACAAGTGAATTTACAATGCTAGAAAACGAAATATTCCGCCAAAATGGCCAACATTGAAGACAATACTAAAAATTTGTAAACTTTTTCTGGCAATTTTGAGCCTTTTAGAACTAATGTCTCCCAGAATATGAACTCTACTCCGTCTGTACGGAGGTCTTCCCAGGCCGGCGCGCGGCCTATATCCTGCCTCGGGCCGGTCCATCCTCTGCCACAGCCCACCCGCTGCTACCAGTACGTTTCCTCAAATGTGTCTGCTCCCAGTGTTAGTGTTACAACTATTACATCGGATACGTGCCTGAGTACATACAACATACCCAATGAACAAGTTTTTATGATCTATTCCCAGGAAACCCCCTCTTTTTCAGCATTTGCCGACTAGAGTACATACGAAAACGTATATTAAATGCGCTTATAAAATTAAATAAATACGTGTAATGTAAATCTGTCATAAATACAATGTATAGAAATTTGTGTTTTTGATATTTTCGGTATGGGTTCGTCTACAGTTGGAAGAACTATTAAGTAATGTGAAAAAATAACATTTCAAATCGTCATTAGAGATCACTTCTGTAGTTTCATTTTACTTTCTTGAGAGACGAAAAACGTTGGTCGATGGAGACACACAGCTGATTTGAACAAACGTGGAAAAGGTGTTCGAGGGAAATTTCTACAAAAATTGCACATTTGCACAAAAGAACCGACCTTACCTTTGAAGTTAATGAACTCTAACTCGCTAAACGTGTGGGCACATTAAGCACTTTGTACATATTTTTTTACAATTACAGCTCACTACAAACAGCTTAAAACTGGACCCTCACAGCATACGGCCAGCCCTTCAACTATGCGATACAGCATCATACGCCCGGTATTGTGTGGTAGTAAACATTTTAATATTGCTACGCGTTGAGATTAAATTTCACAGAAAATCAAATAGTCACTTTCATTTTATCGTGGAGTATTATTTCTTCCTCCATCTCCTCAATTCAATTTTACATAAAGTTCAAGTTGTTACTTCTCGTTTCTGGGCACGCATGTTATAGAGTAGCGGGTCTCCAGAAGAGCTGCGTCCAAAATTGCAATAGCTTCACAAAGGTCTTCTTTAATAACACTCGTTAAGACCCCTAAATCGAGTCCCTGCAGCTCTCCACCCGTCCCCGAAAACTCACCTGTACCCACAAAAGGTGTATCCCTTCATTTCAAGGGCCTAGGACGCATCGTTACGAGCTTTGTAAATTTATAATACGAGTTGAAGTAATCTGTTTTTGTGTCATAATTTGCAAACAATTTTTCCCTGAAATCTGTTTGATGGACGGGTGGGAACCAATTCCCTAACGAGCAGTAGCTCACTTATAGGTTAACTTTGACGTGTATCAATGCGAAATAAAAATTGTGAACAAACGTTTGGTAACTGTTATGCACTAATAATAAAGATACTAGAGGATTTGCCACAGAAATGCAGAGACCTAACGTTTAGATTTTATTTAAATTATTTTTCGATACTGGTGAAAATTAGGTGCTTTTAAGAGAAAGCGGAATTGCTGCCATAGCGACGATACGAGACAACAGTGTTGCATGAGGAAGCAGCTTCTATCAATAAAGAAACAAATCTATCAATAAAGACGAGAATATGAATTTGCCAAATTCAAAGGAACATCATGAGAAAATAAGTGTTTCATTATCCCATTTAGTGAAGCACTATAATAAATTTATGGATGCACACACGAACCAAGATGTAGGAAAATACAAACTAGATATTTGTGGCAAAAAAAAACGGGAGTGGGCAATTCTGACCTGGTTGTTGGAACAACACTGGGTGTCTGCACAATGCTTAATTGTCTTATAAGAAAACGGAATAACATTCCCCAACTTGACTTCAGACGATTCATTGTGCAGAAGAACCTTACTGCAAATCCATGTTTTCAAACCCATCGCAAGGAATCCCATCTCCAAGAGTGCAGATATTAGGTTTGAATCCAACGCATCAAATGCGTAAAGACGAAGCTGTGCAAATGAAAGAGCAGCTGCGCACCAGGCGCAGTGTGCATCAAATGTGATGAGCACCTTTGCAATGAATGCTTTGCGCTTTATCGCACTAAAAGCACACAATGTCGTCTCCTGGACTGACTTCATGAAATACGAAATGACACTTCACTGTCATCTATATAAGATTTATATTATTATTTACCAAATTTCGTTAAAATTAGCTCAGAAAAAAAATTAGGAAAAAAATCTTCCACGCAGAAAAGAGTCAATGAATCTCGTTTATATTTTAATTGGTGCGCGTTGACATTGCGCGCATTCGGACGCGTTCCAGAGCAAAGTGCTCGGCGCGCGGCGGCCGAGATAGCAAGGCCGTCAACAGGAAACCGCAGCGCGCGCCGGCGCCTTCGGGAAACCCAGCGCCACGCCGGCGCACTCCGCCCATTCGGCCCCTCCGACTAGAGACGGCACGGTTCATCAAAACATCGATACAACGCTACTTCCTTGCATCACCAAAACATTTTTCGTTTTCCATTTCGTCGTCCATGTTTTAAAAATGATAAAATAGATGGTATTTTTCCCTCCTGTTTCCATTTTTTATTAGAGTAATGTGTTAATAACAATGTTTATCGAATGTAAAGAAGGAAATAAAAAAGTGAAGGACATCGTGTTATGCTATTATTCCATATCATTCCCAATAGTACGTAATTAGTATAGAAACGAAATATTAGTTTACAGTATTTTCGGCGTTAAAGCACTCTGTCATCTTAATTTTCTAATCAATATTCTATACGCCCAAAAATCAAGATGCAGTTAAATGGTATTATTACGTACAAAATCATCGAAAAATATAATCTTTTTAACATCGATGTTTCTGGAAAAATATATCGATCTGTAAAAAAATGATGTTAACACATCGATGTTTCTACTAAAAAATGTGCCTGGTTAAAAACATGGATGTTATTTTGCCATCCCTACTTCCAGCCAAAAAAACATTTTCCAACATCTGCGGTTTTTGAAAATTAAAAGGTTTACGTGACGATCAAGCAAATTATACCATACTGAGACCCGCGATTCCACTCTTACTCTTAATTTTACTAATTTATTTAAAAATCAAGCTATTTGCGCTTTTGCTTGTCCCGGCCTAACTCAGTAATTACTACTATATCATTTATCCTTACTTCCATTAAATGTCGCAGTAGACTCGCTCGTGGGTCTAAGAAAAATTTATAATGCGTGATGAGACAGACAAAATGTTTATTTAAAAAAATATTTATTATTTATTAAATTGAAAATAATTTATCGAAAAATTGTTCAAGAAACAATTAAAAGATCTAATATTGAAGAATATATTGCATTATACAAGAAAACTATTTAATATTAAACGTTCAAAAAGAGGTGGAAATACATAAACTTATGCAATTTTCAAAATTCGAGAAGTTTTAATGAGAACACGACACATCCAATAAAAGAAAGAAATTAATTCTAATTGAGCAAAACATTTGGAAGAAAACTGTGCGGAAGTTCGACAGATTTCAAGGAAAATGAAACCTGCACCATTCTCCTAAGCGTCCTTTACGTTCTTCGAGAACAATGTTCAATCAAAAAAAAAAAAAAAATTGAAATGTTGAGGTTTTATGTAAAGTGGGCACAAAAATCAAAATATCCTTTTTGAACTCAAGAGGTCCGGGGTTCCTTTAAATCGATTGACGAAAATCAATTTTGGAGACAATTGGCTGAACGTTTTTGTCGCTAGCGTCATGAACGGACGGACGGACGTTTTGCCGTCAATCGGTTTTTCGGAATAAGGACCCACAAAACATGGAGTCTGACTACACAACGAATTAAAGGAAGTAATTTACATGTAGGAGCTAATTTATCCACTTTTTCATTACCACGGTCTAGGGTAGGGTTTTTCGGTCAAAAAAATTGCAGTTTTTTCCGCAGCATTACAATACTTTCTTCATACTGCATAAGAAATAGGCGAGAAAGACAAAAAAAAATTAAATACCCAGGAAACCTACATCTGAGCTCAATTTTGATTCAAAATATAACAGCATTTAATCGAAATTTCCCCATTAAAAAACAGCATTTAATCGAAAATTCAAGAACGATTGTATAATAAACACATGAGGATGTGATTCGAAGACAGCTTTGTTTTCTTTTCCCTGTATATTTTTGGAGGTGAGGATCGGTGGACGAAGAATAGGATTAGAGAATAATGAATATCACAGCGAATCTCATCTATTAGGTGTTTAACGATTTAAAGCTGGAAGAAGAAACACGAAGCGTCTCGAACCAGCATAAGATCCGTTTGCTGTTAGCAAAATGTAATCGCTCTCAGTACGACAGAAAAATTACATAAGGCATTTATCTAATTTTCCTTTTCCTAGATTCAGCGGAACTGCAACCCCTTTTCTAGAGGGTTGATGGAGGAACCGACACTGATTTGCACCAACATAATATCTAGCTTCAAATTCAGAAGTTAAAAATAAATTCCAAAATCATTTGCACCTTTCCACCATTTAACTCAAACTACAAGAGAATTAGTTATATTATGAAAATCATGTATAAAAACGATTTAATATTCAGAAATAGACTACAATATAAAAAAATATTAAACGTAAAAAAATATTTTAAAAAAATGTAACTTTTGCAATTTTCAACATTTCAGTTTTTAAGAGAGACCTATGCGGTATTACTACACAAACATTGCACTATTTGGAAAAAATAAAGAAAATGGAGGCATTATCGAGAAAATCTTGTTTACGTTTTTTAAGTCACCATTTCAATCAAAATTGCGCGAAAATTTCTCATGTTTTGAAATATTTTACACAACATTAATTAAAAATCTAACATTGAAGAACTAATTTCATTTATTAAACAAATTACTCTTTTTTGTGGGGGGAGTCGAAAAAATCTCCAATTTCGCAATTTTCGAAAATTGAGATGTTTCGGTAAAAACTGAATCAGCACTATACTTGTATTTAGAAGCCAAATTTGTTATTTTTGAGAAAAAAATGTTTTAAGAAATTTGGAGTCTTCAGAAAATTTCGAAAATATCTTGGGGGGGGGGGCTCAAAGAACCTTCAAATATTAAAACGACCGTTTCAAATCCAGAAGCCAATCACCCAGATCGATCGGGGGGATATCAATATCGGTGGAGAACCTAAGAACGGTTTAGCCACACGTTCACGGAGACGGTTTGAAATAGTAGTTCATGCAATTAATTTATAAGTTCAGTCTTTTGTTTCAGAACATGTTTTGAAAACGAGTAACGTTAGGAGCAAGTTTTCAAATGTGTACGAATGCACTAAAGCAACAGAGTTGCATAGGCTATTTGTTTATATAGCAGCATTATAAATTCATAAGAGAATCAAATTTACTTTTGCGAAATAAATTTCTTGTGACGTCTCGGGTATTTTACATCGAGCGAGAAAACTCTGGTCGGCTGTTTCGTGCACCGCTACCTCCCCAAATTTCTCTCGTTGCGACTCGCTGAATGTGTGATGACGTCATTTGTTCCGTGAAAGGCCCTTTTATGAACGATTTCTTGCAACAGAAAATGTCGTTTATAATGCTGATATACAAAACCACATTTCGGTATCAGGGAACTCTGAAAGTGCTAATCTGTTTGTTGTTCTTTTGCAGCGATACATACATTTCTCTGTAGTCTATACTATGAATATGAGAAAGGAAAAAAAAATCAAAGATATATTCTCAGATTTATTTAGAGCTGCATTTGACACGTCGTCAGCTAATACAGTGTCATCCAATCGGGAACTTTACATGTCATTATGGTGACGTTCAACCTCCCGTTTAGATGACATCGTAACACTTGATTTGCGTCAAGTGCAGTAATGTTAAAATCCATGTATAGTGGCGTCGATTGATTTATTTTTCATTTTCGGTTACACATTTGGCTGTTTACGATTGAAAAATAAAATCTTGAGGTAAAACTCTCTGAAAAATCTTCTCTTGGAACCAGTGAAAAGACGAAAGGGTTCTGATTCACAGAAGACATAAAATTACTTAATTTTTTGTGCGTGAACTGAGCAGTTGCCATTACGGGGCGACCACGTCCAGCGGCAAAGACGTTGAGTCCTCATGAACGTCGTTCTTTTTCAGCGTCACATAAATTTCTTTATGTTCTATGCTATGAATATGAGAAAGAAAAAAAATCGAAGATATATACTTCGATTTATTTAGAGCTGGATTTGACAGGTCGTCAGCTGATACGGCATCATCCAATCGGAAGCATGTACATCACTATGGTGACGTTCAACCTCCCGATTAGATGACATCGTAACACTTGATTTACGTCAAGTGCAGTAATGTTAAAATCCATGTATAGTGGCGTCGATTGATTTATTTCTCATTTTCGGTTACACGGCTGTTTACGATTGAAAAATAAAATCTTGAGGTAAAACTCTCTGAAAATTCTTCTCTTGAAGCCAGTGAAGAGACTAAGGGTTTCAGATTCACAGAAGACATAAAACTGTCATTAAGTGCGTGAACTGAGCTGTTGCCATCACGGGGCGACCTTCGTCCAGCGGCAGAGATTCTCAGCTACGTTGAATTCTCATGAACTTCCATTGGACTCCATTATGAACTTCCATTTACACAGCAGGGCTGTCCAAATGGCGGCCCGCGGTGCCATTTATTGTCGCCCGCAGAGGGCTATTACTAAAAAATGGAAGTCCCTTGCATCCATGACCGGCAACAACTTTGTGCACCTAGCGCGCGCGCCCTACCGTAGTCAACACCCCCTGAATGTAAAAATAGGTAAGGATTAGATTTATGGACATTTAATGGTAAATTCTCAATTCAAAATATCCCAATGAGATTCACTGCGTTTTGCATGGTACGGCCTCGATATCAGCAATATGGGGAAGTCAAGACGTGGATCGCCCGAGTAATGAAAATTTGGCCCGCAACCATATTAAGGGTTTTAGTTGTGGCCCTTGATGCATTGCAATTTGGACACCCCTGATTTACAGTAAGCAAGAACTGACAGTCTTCAGAAGAAACTGTCATACGAAGACTGCAATGAAAATCGAACCTGGTGTCACTGAATCCGAAGGCGCAGGCCAAAGCTACCAGATTACTGACATTTCTACAAAGTGGATATAACGTCTTTATACCAGGGGTTTTCAAACTATTTTCGTCCACGGCTCCCTTGACCTAAACGAAACTTTCCCCGGCTCTCCTGGTAACAATGTTTTAAATATAAGGGTTAATATAGGCCTACTAAATATTCAACACAAATGAGTAAGTAAGTGATTTAATAGGCAATTGGTAAAGGACTCGCCCGGTTGAATTAATCCAAAATTAACTAGTAAAATAAATCGTGTGCATTACAAATATCGTGTAGTATGACAGTACAAAATACATAAATGGCATAAGGATTAAAGTACATCTAATCTAAAGATCATTTTTAATAAATCACCGCGACGCCCCTTACCATAAGGCCGCAACGCCCCTGGGAGCCTCGACGCACAGTTCGAAAACCCCTGCTTTATACGGTACGCGACGGAGACAAGACACATCCCCAAATGCAACTGGTCTAGACGTGACGAACGCGAATTCCGTATATAAAAACTCACAAGCCAAAAAGCATCACAAATTTCTCCAAATACATGTTTAAAGTATAATAATTAAAAACAACTATTCTAGTTTGTCAAAGCAATATCCCAAGCTTTAAAGCATCAGTATTCTCAGGGTGATTTCAATTTTTTTAAATTTCTCCTTATTTTTCTGTTTCGATTAGAATAAACGTTTTTGTAAAACCGCCTGCACCGGAAACGGATTTCCAACTGACATGTTTTTGTGTGTACATATCAGCACTTGCGGTGGCAAACTAGGAAGCAGGAGACCATTGAAGCAATATCCCCAGGAATTTCCTCAATTTCTGAGGCCTCATGCCATTATAAACAATCGCAAAACTTCAAATCGCTTATCTTTATACTCTATCAAATCGTTTATACACTCTGTTCATGACATGCGTTTCCATTATTTTTATTGTCTCCTTTTACTTCGCAAGAAGAGAAAGTATTGTAATCGTGTGCCACCAGAAAACTGCGATTTTTCGACAGAAAACCCCTTAGTCACATTCTGCTGACCAAAGAAAGGATAAAATTTGTTCCTGAATGTAGTAAATTACTGCCTCTTAACACGTCGTGTAATCTAATTTCAATGTTTTGTAAGCCATTGATACAGAAAAATTGATTGACGACAAAACGTATGTTTGTCGGTCGGTTCCTTATGTGACGTTTTTATAAAATAAGCACTGTTTCGGTACAGAGGATTCCAAAACATTTCCTTCTTTTTAATTAAACAATTTTCTTACGAAGTGAATTTGCGCTTTACAAAAGCGTTTTGAAAATTATAAATAGCTAAGTTAGCGTTAATCTTAATACGAACAAAGCCACTCCCTCTGGAGCCCTCAATTTCAATATACCTAACATGTGGTTGGGGTGATTTGGAAGAATGGTAGAGGGTTAGGAATTAATACCTGTAGGTTAGAAGAGGAAATGAATTATTAAGGTGGTTTTAACTTATCCATGAGGAATCTGGATTGAATTTTATTTCCATCTGAATGTCGACTTTCATTTTTCGCAATATGACATAACTTTCTCTGGAGTATAAGAGAAAGTAAAATCCAGATAAATATAATGAAAGTGAAGTTCTGCACACGCTCGTGACACTTGCAGCTTATTTCCACGAATTCTTGCTTTTCAGCGAAGTGAGCGAAGAAGCCAGTGGTACTACAACAGCACATAGTTTCTCGTATTATTCGTATCGTTTACGTAATAATGTAATAAGGCAAATTGTATTATATTAATTCTCAGTCACGTCAAGGCTTTTCAGGAAAAGAAACGTGGGAGACTCCCAAATTTCACAGGTTTTAGTTAACATAGAAGGACCATATTCGTAAGCGCAATTAGCTCTATTCATGGGGGGGGGGGGATTAAGAAGAAAATGTTCCTCTGGAAACGGCTGTAAACGAACACCAGCCCTCAAATTGGCAGGCCGGAGCTACAGCCCCCTCATCGAAACTGATGGTTAGTAGCCACTATTGTTATAGAAGAGACTGTAATTCTCAACGAAATTTTCACCATTTAACTCGAAAAGACCCCAAAGATAGTACCTATTATTTCGAAAATATGCATGAAATTATTTAAGAATCTGATAGGTATAAATAATATTATCATAGGAATCTCTATCGTCAATGTAGAAAGTGTAGGAAAGGTACCAAAAAAATGACGTACCTACACGCATACAGGGCTATTTCTTTACGCCAACAGGTGCTACCTTGAAGGAGAACACAAACTTTTTCGTTGGCCACTTTTCATTTGCGAAAACAGCAAATGAAAACAAAAGACATGGGGTAATATATTAGCCAGTGGCGTTTTCTCAGGAGAGAGAGAAGGGAGGAATGACTACCTCGCACATCGTCTTCTATTGAATATAATTATTGAATAACATATTTGCTTGGATGTACGAGGAAATATGTATCTTTTTACTCCATAATTATAAGGAACTGACTCGACCGAGTTTAAACTGCGCGCACTTTGTAAGCGTAGCGAAAACTTGCTTATTACTTCGAGGAATAAATCTCAGCGTTTCCTCATCTCGCTAAAATTAACACTTTTTGTTAAAAAAAATAATAACGCATTGTCTAGCATTAAGCGAAAAAGCCAGTATTTCTCTTACAAAGCACAATAACAAGTTAAACAAAATGACTATTTTGTCCAGTTTATTTGTCATTGTATCAGTATTTAAATGACACTATGAATTTGGTACGTTTCAATTATAATGGCATTTGCCACTGAACTCTTTTCTCTTCTTAAGAAACTCACACAAGTCGCCGCTAGTATTACCCCTGTATCCTTTCTAGGGTTAAATGTTGCTTATTCTTTGGTTTTTGTAACGTGGTCGATGGCATTAAGCCATTTTTACACCTCCTGCCTTATAAAATGTATCTTTATAACAGCAATTAGCACATGTTCGAGGCCATGAGCCCCGTTGAGAAGGACGTTCACGAATTAATTAAAAAGATTCATTTTATGAGGCGGGAGGGGTAAAAATGAGCTAATGTCATCGGCCACGTTACGGACACCCAAGTATAGTTCGGCGCAGGTGTCTCCGATGGGATTTTGGCTCTGGGCCGCCGCAGCAACGCGCGCGCGCGAGCGAGGAGGAATGGTGGGGGGGGGGGGCCGCCGGGGCAAATGACCTCCCTCCGCCGGCCACGGCCCGCGCCCGCGCCTCCTTTAACGGTATACTACCTTTGCGCCTCCATCTTTCACACCTACATACGCTCAATTGCTCACTCCCATCCTCTCCTAAACGGCATTCAATGCGACTCGCATACACACACAGGAAATAAAAAGGACACGAAGTAATCGATAGTTTTCGTCAGTTGATTCCATTACGGATATTGCAATTCTAATTGGAACAGTTTGTTCATTTTTACGGAACCTGCTACACCAACACCATTAACTCAAAAGCCACAAATAGTCAAGACTTATTGACGATAATCTTAAAGGCTATTTCTTTTTATGTATACACTTAAATCATTATCAAACAATTGTATAAGTTGACTCTGACAATAAGTTGACTCTGAATATAGCGAACAGTGATACTATATATACTAAGTCATTGGTCCCGATCTACGTATATTACAAATAAAACTAGACGATTCGGCTTTAGTGAACCTTCCAGATCGGATATAGGAAACAGGCAACAACCTCCTCAAAACCCCAACAAGACAGGCAGGCCAAAAATGTATTATGTTAACAAATATCGTCATTAAAAGAATTCAATACCCCTTCCTAACAATAATATCGGAAGGCATGAAAGTTTCTGAACAGGATTTGCTTTCAAACTTTGCCACCCGGTCGATAAGAGTTTTCCTAAATTGGTGAAGCCATACCTCCCGTCAATAAATGGCCTTATTACAAAAATATGTTTTAGAAAAGGCCCAAACAATGTACTAGCAAGCGGCTGCATTCACTTAGTAAGTCACCTTTTTGATCTAACACACGAGGACGTCCATTGGTATAACAAAGTGTGCGAAGAAATATTACACAATTTTGAACTATATTGTAAGTCGCACCAAAATGGGTGAAATAATTTTCAAAAGAACAAAAAAACAAACATACATACATACATACATACAAACACCATTTACGAGAAATACTTTGTACTGGAATCTATGCTTTTGGCCGCAGGAGCATAGATTCCCGTAGAAAGTTTGTGTACTTTTTAACAATTTCGACGCAGCCTGTATATCCCACAACTTTATGCGCATTTCTAAGACACTATGCACTGCTGTAGACTCGGGAGGTTATCAGCGTCATTTGCGAACAGCGAATGCACTGTAATTCTGAAGATCTGCTGGAGGGTTAAGGTTCTGAAGACCTAAAACCGGAGGGCGTTCAGGAATGTCGTAATATTCAACCGAATTTCGTTAATTAACATGTGTCGTTTTTCTCTTGCTTTTTATATCCGAAAAAGTAAATTTTTTCTTCTGCAAATCTTATAGCACCCCTCAGAGCTTCAAATCAATAAGCACAATCTTCTGGGCAGTTCCAGAAGAGAAATCAAGAAATTGCTGCGCAGAAACGAAATGTTTTTCAGCAAAATGACAGAAACATTTGTTCCCCTAATTGAGGAAAAGACGGTCTTATTTTTTTCCGACCCAAATTACTTGCTCTCTTCACAAACGCATATTGCATTATATTATCGTTTCCTTGTTAAGTCGTTTTTACAATGTAGGATATCGATTTAAAAATACGATATTGGTTTTGCGGTCAGTTGTCGTTTGGCATTTAAAATGAAATAATTATAGGAGTTGTCACTGCCAACAATTTTTATTTCAACAGCTGCTTTCCATGGCTGAGACACCAGGAAACTGATTATGATGGCTACGTCATCGAACGCTGCTATTGAAATAAATAGTAGTGTTGGCAATGACAACTCCTACAATTATTTCATTAAAAATACAAACTACAGACGTGCTACAGACTTTCACGTACTAGTTAGTTTCCTTAATCTTTTAGTCTGGGCGATCTCTTCGGTTTTGCCCTCTTCTCAGCAACCATCTATAAGCGCCTAAAACACTTTTCGCTGACTTTATGGATATTTTAGAAGGGTAAAATCTGGTCCTATACGCACATTTTCCCTGAACAATTTGGAGTCGTATTTAAGAAAATAATGTTTAAGCTTTTCTGAAAACGCACATTTCGACCCAAAATATTAGAGTCGTCAAGAAATTCATAAGAAATCATTTCTAGCACTTCTACGCACAAATACAATAACATAAGAAAAGCCTGTAATATGCATATTAACGACGTGAGAGACATAAAAATACATTTATGCAATTTTTGAAGAAAAATTCACAGTATCAGAATTATCAAAAAAAGAAATTTAAAAAAAAAATTAAATAAATTGGAGCCAATTCCGAGAAAATTGCAATTGTGCGTTTCTGAAAATAAGGAATTTTGAGCTCATTTTTACAGAAAAGTTTTCATTTTTCGAGAAACTTCATAAGAAATCATTTGAAACACAGTTACTAAAAAAGGATCAATTTTTGAGAAAATTTTGAGAATGTCCCAGCGGTGCCATGCACCATCAAAATTTAAATAATTATTTTCAAGATCGTGGTGTTTCGAGACCAATGAGTCTTCATTTTGGAAAAAAAATCTACGAATAGTTTAAGTTCTAATGTTCATTTGTTTAACCGTAAACAAATTTTTCAAATAAAGGACCCACAAATCCTGCGTTCTGACTAAATTTGTTCGAGGAAGTAATTCCCTATATACATGGATAAGGTTTATCCACTTTTTCTACACCAGGGCCTGGCAATACGTTTTCTGTCGAAAAATTGCCGTTTTCTCGCAGCACTATAGAACTTTCTATATTTCACGAATATTATTCGGTACATACGTACGTAATGAAAAAGATAAAATAACTTTCCCCATCCAAACTCGGGCTACTATCAGAAATATAAAGCCGCCATGACACACGTTCTTGCTGTGTTCATGTTTATTTAGTAGAAATAAAACAATTTCATCATTTTCCTCTTCTTCGGTAACACTATCACTGGCTTTAGTGACCGTCTTCGTTATCGTCCTAACGATGGTACGAGTGGGGTACGTATGAGTAGTATGATACGTATGATAGTTCGAGTAGGTTAACGATAGTATGAGTAGGTCTCTTCTGTAAGAAAGACTTTTAATCCTGAAGCCAGACTTGTAAGCCTGAAGCGTTAGAATTGTCAAGTGGTGGGAGTGATGAAGGCGGGCGATTCAGAACTGTAAGGCTTGAGGTTCAAAACGTTGAAGTAAATATCTTTATTTTTGTGTATTTAAACTTTTGTAAGAGTAGATTATACCGAATTCAATCGTATGTGTCAGCTTCATTCACACATTGAAACTAGAGACCCTACATCACATACTTTCTCACATTATTGGGAACGGTTACTTAATATTATAATATTGCAATTTTTGTCATATTAACACATGAGCTATCACTTGACAATGTCCAAAAACATTCAAAAGAAGCGTCTGCGGTGCATACATGCAATTATTTCGATAGTGAGGAACAGTAATAATTTCTTACTTCTACAAAACATTCATAAATAAATGTCAACTGTTACAATATTTTACAGTTATTATATATATATATATATATATATATATATATATATATATATATATATACAGTCAAGTAAGGATAATTTCACATAAATTAAACATCCAGAACTGAAGACCATCACCCTAGGATGCATAAATGTAACGTTACAAATCTATCACATTTTATTTGAATACATTATGCAGATCGCAATAGAAACGTACGTACGAAATGAATTCTTTTAAAGCAAGTACATTAACATATGAGCATCGCATATTTATAATTCAATGCATTAGGATTTTGTTAACATAATTCCTTGCAATGAATGAGACAAAACGATAGCATTCTGTAACTCCTTTGATTCCGTAACTGACAAACAAAACTAGAATACAGCAAAGCTCGTTTAAACAAGAATTATTTTTCCATGGAGATTGCAATATTTCAAATGACGCATCAATATTGTTTAGCTCACAGGCAATAGTTACGAAACTGGAAATTGCGTAATTCCAAACCACGCAACCATAGATGTCTAGTCGCCTTCCCACGTAACTGGTTTGTAAGCGGTACCTGAGAATTACTTCTTTAACGTCTGGCCAAGCTGAGACTTACAATTATTCCCACTTGATAAGAGTTGGTCCACATACGCGAAAATTCTCCTCGCGAGTATGTTCTCACGCTCCATGGGAACTCCGAGGAGACAGCGCACCGCAGCCCTTGCTTGGTAGACACCACCGCCTCTCGAAGCTTCACTTCACGATAGCTCACCGTCTTATTTACAAGTCACGTTTCGTTGCAGCGACAATGCGTGCACCAAATTAAGTCAGGGGAATCCGTGTGTCCCATATCCCATTAAATAGCCGTATTAAAATTTCTCTGAATGAAGGTCAGAATATATTGAATTGTAATGTTCCGCACACACAAAATGGAGTCCTTCGCAACCAATATCCAAAGAACACCATATCCAGAATTGCACTGGCTACATGGCAACCAACTTCTTTCCCAACCCCAGAAACGCATCCGTGAAAGCTTCACGTAACCTTGTTTGTAAGTTTGGAGTGCGTCTTGGCGGTTGGCTTCTGAAAACGGTGCCCACACGAAAACCATTTTGCTCAGGATTCTAAACAAGACAATTTCGTCCGAAATCAGTCTTTAGAGTAAAACGACCAATCAACAGTGAATTAACATATTTCAACATAACTGTCAACTTTTAAGGTTCCATCAACGATGGTATATGCGAATTCCTGTGTCTCTCCAAATAAGTGGAGTTGGAAGGAAAAAAACAATGACACAAATTACAATACATTGTTGTGTGATGTAACTTTGAGAGTGTGGCAGCCTTTTTTGAACGCTCCGAACATAAAATGCTTAGGAAAGTATGCTCTTTAGAATGGACGTTTTAAAAACTCCATGTTTTGGTCGAATTTCGCGTTATACTGCCCTGCAACTGTACTGGATCCTGTAACTCCTTTAGCAAGTCCTTCAAACTCCCCAATTAACCTTCATAACCACCTGCCGCTTCTGACACGCATATATAAAGCAAAGTACGATGCTTTTATGGATATTTATTTATATTTTAAATAATATATTGTCGATAGTTGAAACAAATGTGTGAAGGTCAGTGACGACATAGGAAATCCTCTTATTCGACGTGGTGAAACTACAGAGTGTGATCGAAAATAAGAAACTACAAAAATGGCCCGGCAGAAATACTATTCATGGGGGCAGAAAAAGAAATAAAACTCTTTGAAAATACATTAATCATAAGGTAGGCCTATGTCCACATAGATTTGAACTTCACTGGATTTCACATTACATTTCTGATGATACAAAAAGATTTTGTCGAATGTAGTAAGTAGTAGTAGCATAGCGCTCTAATGCGCAAAGTATAAAGAGATTAATAAAAGAAAGGACCTTTGAGAGCTACTGCATGGCCACTGCTGGCAACGTAACTACAGGTTATGTCCACGCGCTCATTTTTGTCAGTGCGTTCGTTTCCAGTTGCTCATTTGTAAATAGGTTCCTCACGATCTCTTGCATTATTACTTCCCTGCATTACGTTCATTTGTTTCCCCGCCAGTCAAAATGGTCCCTTCTTAGAGAAACTCATCTTTACTAGTGGGTACTCAGCGCGTGTTAGCAATTTAGTGTATAACAGAAAAGATGGCTGCGCTGACATATGTGAAATCTCCCTGATGAAGGCCGCGGCGTCACCAATGCTCAGGCGACGTCGCGTGGAGTATCTCCTCCAATCTCAAGAAGACAAAGTAAAAGTCTTTATCAGTCACATGAGTCTTTAACCACAGTTAATATGCATCCCTGCAGGTTTGTTAAGTGTACCTGTACCCACCCGTATGATAAAAAATTTAACATCCTTCGCAACATAAACAACCATCGATTCTTCGCAAGTCAAATGTTTGTTAAGAAAAAAACATGGTCATGTACAAAACATCAGATTCACACAAATTAGAAGTAATTCACATTGGTTTGGGGATAATTATTCTTAATTGTAATATTAGTATTAGTACAATTTAGAAAAATGTATATTAGGTAAATTAACCTCAGTTTCCTCACTTTCCACCAAATGAAACTCTACTCCGATATAAATTTTATAACATTTACCGACGATATGAAGGTGTCGCCATTGGAAGTCAACGCGTCAATTTCCTAACCGAACGTCGTTTCTTTAAGTCCAAGATAATTTTTTGCATCCAGCTTTCTCAAACCATGGAATATGAATATTGTTTATATAGATATATCGCAAGCAACACCCCACAATATCGTACTACGTGCGCAGGAACAGAATTAAAGTGTATACTATCGCGGTAAAGTAAATTTTCGCATAATTAGTGAGATTTTATGGTGACCGATAAAATGCTGAACATCCCACGAAATGTTAGTGTTATTACTTAACATACAGGTAGGTAAAAGTACACTTAACAAACCTGCAGGGTTGCATGTTAACGGGGCCAAAGACGCAAGTGACCGATAAAATAGTTTAACAAAACGTCTTCAAGAATACTGCAACATAGATTACATTTCATTCTCGAGTTCTTTCCATTCCAAGAATATGAACTAAGTTGCTGTACGTAACGATGCTGTACGATGACGCAACACGTAAATACCAAATATTTAATTGTGGACGGCCTCTTCCTTGAAGCCTCGCTGTCACATGACTCAAATATTTGCATTTTTCAGTTAAAATCTTAACTGTCTCATTGTTTTTGCATTTTTCCCAATGTTCCTGGGTAACAAACGAAACCACAGGCGCCTCTCAAAACGCCGGAAGCTGTACTTTTTTTAAATTTCTGCGCACATTGGAAATTAATAATACAGATTCCAAGTTTTTAACTCATCTTTTGTCTTCATTATATTTGTTGACTCAATAGCAAGCAAGGGCAATGTTCTGCCACCCACCCTTTCGTTTACTGGAACTTGTATAAACAATAAAAAAATTAAAATATTTTAAAACACTGGCACAAAGAGCACTTACAAGCAAAAAACTACTATTTATATAACGAACACTTTTGCTCAGAGCGGGCTCCACATCCCAAGGAGGGCCAAACAGGCTTGCAAATCGGGATCCGTCAGGTAAAAACGCGCAGTCGGTCCGCACATGTTCCACTCGGAAATCCGGATTGGGTCAGCTCGTCACCATTAACAGCATGAAAATAATATAAACAGACTAGGAACACAATAAATGATCCAGGCCTTCGAATTGCATCTCGTTTCGATCGCTAGCAATCCATCGCGGCATCCCTCTCAGTGGGTGAACAAGCTCTCTACCGTGCATCAGGGTGAACACAAAGGATCAACGCAACGGCAAACACAAATCGTCTATCTAGCAACAGAAAGAGTAGGAATCGCAGAAAAGATAATATTAGATTTTCTACAAGGAAATTTGTTTTCTATCCGAACTTGTAAAATAAGGAATGTACAGATACAAAAACTGTTTACCCTGCTCGGGAAGAAATCGCAGAATGTTGGGGGCAATTAGTTTGCAACTTCAACAAACTTCGACAACGAAGCAAAATGGTTAAAAGCAGAGCAAAACCGTGCCAGTAAAATCCCACTTGTGCATTGTCATAAAATCTCGACCCATGACATCAGTCTGTCATAAAACAGCCACGCGAATGCCAAGATTCCTTGCACAAGGGATTACCCTTCTAATACCTAAATGTGTATATAATCCTCAGGACTCGTGTCAATGCCGCCCAATCAAATCTTCCAACTCTATAAGATTGTACCACGCCTTTCGCAAATGATTAATACACATTGTGAACGGAATGGCATTTTAACAGGAGGAAGAGGATCTAGAAAGAATTCAAAAGTTGAAAAGAACTACTAATAAAAGTTTTGGTAGTTTGCAACCTGGAGTCTAAGATGTACAGGAATCTGTACATGGCCTTTGTGGATTTTAAGAAAGCCTTCGATTCTGTTTCCCATGATTGGTTACAAGAAATACTTTGGCTTTACAAAGTCAATTCGTCTGTGATCATGTTCCTACGGCATGAGATATCCAAAGGAGAACGAACCTCCTTTTTAAAACATCAACTCAAGCTACTGAGATTAATGTCATCCCTATTGAATGTGAAATAGTTAAAGGAGATTCAATTGATTGATTTTTTCGTGTTTCCGGGCGCGTCAACTGCTTCGGTCATTAGTCCCGTTAGTGTAGTGCATGTTTTTTCTCGGAAGATGGCGGTGATCTTCCCCCACCAGATCCGGCGCCGACCTACCGTCGGCTAGTGGGGTTTCCCCCTAACCAGGACTCTCCCACCAGCGGGGCACCGCCCCAGCCGGGACAAGCTCTAAGCTCCCGACCGGTCTCCCGGAATATGTGGTAGTGTAGTGCATGTTAGTGTAAGTGTGTGTGTAAGGGGAGAGGATAGGACAAGGAGGAAGGACAGATCGCGCGCGGTCCGTGGCCCGTTTGGTAGGGTACTGCTCCGGCATTCGCCTGGTGTTGATCGGAGAAACCACGGAAAACTATCAGAGCAGCCGGCCGCTAGAATTCTCCTCCAGACAGTGACTGAATTCGACCTAGCTGAAAAGCTAGTGTCGAAAATCTTGCCGCCGTCAGGACTCGAACCTAGGACCTCCCGGTCAGAAGCGCTGCAGTGACATCAGTTGATGCACTGAGCTACCGCTCCCGGTTTAAAGGAGATTCAAAAAGTCCACAATGGTTAATTTTGTGTTTGTAAAATACATCTTATTTTACAAACTAAAGAACTTAACTTCCAACTAACGCATATTTATTACAAAGTTTGACTTAGCTGACTAACGTCTTCATCATAACCTGATGACCAAATCATTTATGGTTTCGGGTTTGAAAATATTCAGCCATATTATTTTTCAATGTAGGTATATAATTCAAAGATAGCTCTTTTGTGTTGTTTCATTACATAATTGAGCTTAACTATATTCAATAATAATAATAATAATAATAATAATAATAATAATAATAATAATAATAACTTTTTCTCCTTCTTTATTCGATAACTAAAAGGAATCTGATGTCAAATGAATTGTCAGTCTGTACGTACCAATTTACCTCGGGAACTGCTGTATCACCAGGAAATTTGATCATATTGTTGACACTATCTATGGGACCAAATTAGTTTTTGCTTTACCATGATATTCCCAACCGCTTCGAAGATATGATTTTCTTTTATCTCCCCACCCCGCGCACTGTGTTGCCCGTTGAATTAAAGTGAGTGCATATGTTTGTAAATGTAAAAACTTCAAAACCTCCGGAGTTATTTCTCCCAATTTTTGCACGGATACTTTTGAGGGGCCAAGAACGAAAAATACTGTGGTTGCGATTCAAAACTTACGTGTTTTTTTAAACATTCAGTTACATGTAATTCCCAATCCACGTACGCTTCACTGTTGCTGGGCGTTGCCGTGTGACGCGGGACGGGAGGGAGCGGGGAGAGTTGGCGGAACAGCAAGGAACGGGCGAAGCAGAATAAGCGAGGAGCGGAAGAAGCGAGAGGAGAGGGAGGTGGAGCGAGAGCGCGGGCCGAGCGGAAGGGATGGGCGTGGCCGAGAGACGGAAGAAGCGGGAGGTGCGCGATGAGTGGGAGGAACAGATGGAGCGGAAGGGGCTTGAGTGGGGGCGAGAGGTGTTGGCAGGACAGCCGTGGCATGCCACATAGAGTGTGCGAGGGAGACGGACAAAGCGTGATGGCCGGGAAGAAGTGATCCAGCAGTTCAGGCTGGATGGGCGGGGCAGGAGGTGTGGGCAGGATAGCAATGGAAGCCCGATAGGGCGTGCGGGGAGGAGGGAGCGTAGCATTATGAGTGAGAGGAACATACGGACCGGAATAGGCAGAGTGGGCGGGGCGGGAGGTGTTGGCAGGATGACATGCCCCAACACGGCGTGCGGGGGAGACGGGCGAATCGTGCGGGGCGGGCGAGGCTGCTTCATAGTCGATTGTGAAAAATCCGGGCAACGCCGAGTAATCAAGTTATCATCATCATCATCATCATCATTATTATTATCATTATTATTATTTCCTTGGTGTGAACTGGTTTTACGGCCTTGCCCCATCCTCTTGCCAGGTGCCATCCATCGCCACTCAAAGAACATTTTTTGACATTTTCGCAAATAATCGGTTTCCTAATAGTATCCTATAGTTCCTAACTACTATAGTTCCTAATAGTCCAATCGAGACAAATAAGGTGTCATTCGACGAGTCTCTGTCTCCTGGTGGAGAACTTATTTGTTTACGGATTCGTTCAGAAGATTCTAAGAAATGTGCGAAAACCTATTTTTTTTTATTTTTATGCTGCGATCTAGCGATGGTCGCGTGTACCCCATGTTCCAAGGCCAAGGGGTCGACCAAGGGGTCGCAATCACGCTTCCGAAGCCGTGCCCACCATGTTGCCTCGGCAACCAGCTGTGATGACTGCTAAATGTGACGTCAAAGAGGAAATGTTTGACACAGAGCATCCCCGGTAGAAAAGTGTTGTAGCTCAAAAAAGATGATTTTTCAGGGGAGCGCTTTAAAGGTTTAAAATTACATTTCCAAATCACGTTTATGAAGTACGAACATCGCCAATAATAGACTACAAAAGACCTAAAAAGAAATGAAACTATTCTAGGACAAAAAGCATAAAATTTCACTTTAAATAATGTAACTCAAAATTCAATTTTTTGAATTACGACACTTCTCCACCGAGTATTTCTTCGGACAACTGTTTAATGTATGTATTGTACGGCGCCGCTATTTCCATTATGCCGTTTACGGCTTGGATCACTATAATAAAATTGGGGATAATAAAATTCTATTCTAATAGTCTCCTACATTATTTCAGTAGTATACATACCTTTTGCGGCTCTCACACGCAACCAATCTTTATAAATGTGGTCTCTACAGAAAGAGAATTTCACGAAGATGAGATGAATTGCACTTTGACTTTAAATACATGAAGGATTCGTTTTAAAAACGCATCTAAATATTCATGTCAAATGCAACCCGCTACACTCGCATTTTTTTAAAAATCTAGTACATCGTTAATTAGCTCCTAAACAAAGCGTTTTAGGGTCTTAAAAACTAAAATTTTGAAGCCAAAGTCCTCAGAAAAACTGTTCTCACGTCGTAATCTGCAGGATATCTTAAATATTCTATTACGTTTTTGCTGCTTCGACGCTTCTCGATTCTACTACCTGTTCAGAACCTGTAGAATATGCAACGGTATGTGAAATCAAACTAATTACTTGATATTCTACGCGACTGAGTTTAACAGGTATACCTCTCTGCTCGGTAATAGCATTAAATAAGAATAGTTTCTAATGACAAGGAAATGATGAATTGACAAGACAATGATTGAATTGTTATCTATTACGAGAGACACAGAACAAGTGACGGTGGATAAGAGGGTCTTAAAAAAAGATATATAACAGGCTTAATACGGAAATGGAAAAACGAAGAGGGTGGAGTTTAACATGCAAGAGTTCTCGTACAGGTACGCTCATTCTATTATAAATCTAAGAACGGCACGATATATTGTAGAATAGGAGCTCGCAAATGTACAAATTTTCTTTAATAAGCAGCTGACATTGAAAGAACGCACTATTTAAAACAACTCGTAAGCTGATTAGGTTCTCTAACTCCGTATTATAGGGTGGTTAGTGTCCGAAGCCACAAAGAACATCCGCCAAGAAGAGTTGCGTCTCGTTTATTTTTTTATTAATTTTAATTCTTACTAGATTACTTTTACGTCAGAGGATGCATAAAACGTGTATCTTAAACCCCTATTTTTATTTGGAACTTGCATAGTAAAAAAATATATTTGAAAATATTTTTAAACGTCGGCAACGCCACATTCAGCCACTTATATTTGTGTCAAAGTGAACACATACGAACTTATGCAGAAACCAGTAGTGATAACAAACGGCGGAAATTCATGGGAAATGATGTACTTTGAATTCAGTATCAGCCGCCGTCGCTGGACGATTTCCTTAACTGCGCCACGTGAAGTCACGGAAGTTAAGAAATTGAGACCTCGCGGGTTCCTGGACGGGTGACCGTCTAGAAATTCCGGGATCTCACGGCTGACTCGATTAGAGGAGGATTACTACATTACTCTCCGCGCTCAATGCCCAAAAGGAACTTAAGAGACGTGTTGCAAAGGCGTAATATTAATTGCAGTGTATGTTGATTGTTTTCAGCTTTCATTATAAAATTTGTACAATTAATCACGTGGAAAAGCCAAATATGAGATAATAATAATAATAGTGGAGAACAATAATTTCTAAAAAGGTTTTTTTAAGACTGTGATGTTTCAAACAATTAAAATGCAATGTTCATAAGATTATCAAGTTGCACAGAATGGATACCAAATTTGATTCATTTTACCATTAAACACAGTAGTAGGCAGGTGATGCTTCAGAGCCAAATCAGGATGCTCTTTTAGGATAGGAATAATTGGTTTATTTATCAGACGAATATATTATATTAGATATATTATGAACTTAAATGTGCTAAATGACAATTATAAATTTGAAGAAAAATTTTATCATGTTTCTCTGCCACGTTTTTAATGCATGCCAGATGAAACATCCAACTTGGATTTCATTAGAGATACAAATAGCTCAATGTGCAGATGGTATTGTTAAATTTGGCCGTAATTTATAACCCATCGTTCCATTTACATCATGCCCCTCTACATTTTTCAATTTCAACCTCCAACATTAGACATGTTCTCAGAAATATTATTGAATTAATAATTTCACATAAACGCCTTTGATATCATTAATAGTGCTGAAAAATGTTTTAAATACTTTACAAAATGTAAGAAAATAAAGATGCGTTTTATTTGTTTATTTATGTTCAAAATATTTTTCACTTGGAAATTTATTATGAATGCTTTTTAAGAAGCAAAAGACCACTTCAGATTCGATGAATGAAAAGAATGGTGAATACATAACCTACCTAGAATCTATACTATTACATTAATACACAAAACAAAGTTCCCATTGAAGTCTATTTGCCCACTAGAAACATAACTAGTAAATTGATTTTAAAGTGGATTTCCCCCATTGTTTAAAAACGTTCACATCTACACACTGGTATTTTAATGTTCCAGAAGAACACCTACTTAGGTGGCTCAGGGCATCAACTGCTGTCATTGCCGTGCCTCTCACCAGGAGGTCCTGGGGTTCGAGTCCCGTCGGTGGCAAGATTTTCGACACTAGCTACTTGGCTACGTCGAAGTCAGCCGCTGCCTGAAGAATTCTAGCGGCCGCCTGCTCTGGCGGTAGTTTTTCCGATGTTTCTCCACTGAACGCCAGACGAATGCAGGAGCAGTATTCTAACAAACTGGGCCACTGGCCGCGTGCGATCTTTCTTTCCTCTTCCTTGCCTTGTCCTCGTCTTACTTATCCTCACACGTATTAGCGTCCTGCTCTCACACGTAAGGAGAGCAGTCGAGAGCTTATAGAGCTTGTCCCAGTTGGGGTGGTGCCACGCTGGGTGGGGAAAACCCCGCAAGCCGACTTGTAGGTCAGAGCCGAATCTTACCAAACAGCTGAGATCACCATCACCTCCCATGATAAAACATGCAATACACTTACGGGACTAACGACACTAGCCGTTGTGTCCACAAACACGAAATAATCAATCGAATCATTGACATTCAACATTGACGCAACTGAAGATATGGTCATTTCACAGGAGAGGCATTTACATTATAGCCACTCTAGTCATTGAATTGGGTATTGTGGGGTTAACTACAATAACCCTAACAAGTATGCCAAAGTTCCTTCAATCAGAATGTGCATTGGTGATTCTGGTTCCATTTGTGGAGTTGAATCAATTTTACAAAATTCTGTAGTGGGGTTAATGTTCTTCAAATAATTAAAATCTGAACATTCTTTAATATATTTGTTTCCCTATTATAAAATCAAATCTTTAGCCACATCCCACCTGTATGTCCCATTTTTGCACAATACAATCTTGTTTTTCCAAATTATGTTTTCAGGAAATCAGTAAAAGTATTATCACAAATGATTCAAGTTATTCCTTATCGTCTTCGCTACATCAACAGTAAGCAGTGTTAGATTTACTTGATCAGAGGTCCCTAGTATTTTGAATTGAAAAAAGATCTGGAAAACTGATTAAAATGTAAAAAACTACTGAGACACATTTAATTACAAAATCAGGTTTGCAAAAATTTGAAAACTGATAATACAAGATTAAACGAAAGTTCACGGTTTTCAAGCAGAGCCCTTATCCAAGTACGTTTTGCTTCTTGGGAAATTTGACTAAGTTAGTCCACAACCCAAAATACAATCTCAACATTCACATGCTCCTCAAACATTTAACTAAAATAACAAAAATTAACAAAAATTTTTTTTTAATCAAAATAGGATTTTTTTTATTGAAATATTTGTTTTATTAATGCATTGTTGTTTCTGTTTTTCAGAATTATCTATCTAATGGTGCAATAGACTTGCCAAGTATCAGGGAATTATATTATAGGATAATTAAATAAAATTAATATTTTGTTAACTTTACCATGTAGGCATGCATTTTTTTGTTTCACAAAACTTTTGACTAACCATTTAATTTTTTTACCTACATCTTTCTTAACTTTTATGACAAAGTTTAATATTTATTAGTATTCAAACTGGTGAAAGAATAAAAATAATAAAAAATATATAATGTATTTGTGCTAATTAAAATAGAATGTGCATTTTATTGCTATGCACTAAATAGTAAGATCATTTGGAGTTTTTATATTATGTATACTTCTATACCAATAAAAGATTATATTTTTCTGCCATACTTGTCAATGTCATATTCCATCATTGTCTTGTTTTAATTTGAAGGTTAAAAGCTAGTTAATTTTCCAAATATTCAATGTGTTACCAAATAATTATTTTTGTGTGTTAATTCATTTGTGCATTCTATTAATTACTATTATAAAGCACATTTTTTAATAAAAAAAATGTGTATGAAAAATTTTAAGTCAAAGATCTAAGCAGACTAAATATTGGATCTCCAAATTATTACAACATGAATTTGCGCAGAACAGTTTTGTCATCAGCTACATGATCTTCTGACTACATGGATAAGATCATATTGAAACAAAGGAACTGAAAAACAGAACTTTGAAATAGGCTTAAATAAGTCTTACCATACCCAAAATCTTTTAATCAGTAATTTAAAAAGAGAGGAAATTAATCACGATTAAAATTACCAGCAACCTCAATAAGACTTTTTAGAGCATATAGTCATTATTCAGTCTTCAGCTGAACCCAGAGTAATACTAATATATAAGAATATTTTCCTGAATAAAATAAACTCTTGCGAACAAAGAGAAAAAGTTCCCCGGTGTAAAAAGAAAAAGAATTTACCACTGCCATCCAGTTTCTAGTAGAGATTCAAAAATATCAACAGCATTTACAAGCATCAGAACAATAACATTTTTAGATGAGTTAATTTAAGATTTGCAGATCACAACAATCTTTATGAAATATAATTAAGAAACTGACAGGCAGATCCCGAGGGGAACCCCCCCCCCTCAGGTTAGTTTTTGTGCTGGGGATTTTGTTACCTCAAATGTGACTAGGTGGATTCACAAAATAAAAAAATACATATTATTTAACTATTGTATTTATAAATAAACATCTGAAAATCTGAACCTAAAAGTCTGATTCTTTAACAAAGTTTCAAGGAAAAAAAGAAAGAAAGAAATTCCCCCCACCCAACAATTTCTGAATTCGCCTCTGGGCACTGGAAGACTACAATAAACTATTCATACTCAACAACACGTACACTCTTGCATTATTTGTCAATTTTGCAATTTTCGAAAATTCAGCGAGTTCAACGAAAAAGACATTGTGCCTTTTTTAAGCATCCTTTGCTCTATCCGAGCACAAATTCGACCCAAAAATTTGGAGTTCATTCTCTGCGAAAATTTTGGAGCTGCTTGTAAAGAAGCATCCCAAAAACGAAAATATCCGACGTTCAAATTCGCAAGTTCGGCCAGATCGTTTGGGGAATATCAGTTCTGAAGAAAATCGTCTGAACGGTTTGGGCGCTAGCCTTGATTGGACGGACGGACGGACGTTTTTGCCGAAAACCAATTTTTCGTTATCAAGAACCCATAAAAGGTTCTGACTACACAAGATGTTTTATGAAGTAATTTACTGCATATAGGGTCAAGAGTTTCACTATTTCGATACCAGTGCACCACGAGATTTTCAACGAAAAATCGCCACTTGCACTGCAACCTCTCAATAGTTTTAACACATAAGCACGTAGAAGATGAGAATGTAAAGAGATGTAGGATGTAAAGAACAAAACATCTAAATTAAAGTGAATTAGAAAAAATAAAAAGGCACATATTTTTGGCAATGTCTGTACTTTGATCACATAAATTCCTTTCATAATGGACAAAATTCACCCTTTGGGTTAGAGACTTAAAACTCAAACATGTTCTGCATCGAAAAGAAGATAAGAGGGTAAACAAAATCTATATAATTTCTCTCTCATGACTACATCTTTAAGAGTTTAAAATTGCTTAAACACAGAAATCTGACTCTCAACAAATTTATGCAATTAAAATGTTTATTTTACAATCAAAAGATTCATGTAATTTCCAAATGTTCATTGCCTTTTGCAAGCAATGCTTACCTATATATTGCAAAGCACTAACTTAAGATGATTGACCTGAACAATAGAGAGCAGTATTTCTTCAATTTAAATATACAAACTAAACTTGATTCTCCTACAAGAGTAAGTTGCTTTTTGTATTGCAAAAATGTGCTTTGGATAAAGCATTTGCTTCTGAGGTAGAAAGATTAGATTTTAGTTTAGTTCTGCCGGTTCACTATTTGAGTGACCTGTTCAATATCTTAAAAAATTGAGAATAGTGAACAAGCATCTATAACCAATGAAGTTAAGTAATTTTTTTATTAGCAATTTATTTCTCAGGATTATTACAGGTAGCTTTTAATCATAATTAGAACTTGCTTGCAATCAAAGTACTGCATGCAAACCACTTACCTGCTTAAAAAACAATAAAAATTAATGTATACACAGCCCTTTTGTAATGCAGATTGTGATATTAATCTGAGTAATTATTAAAGTTTTTTATTTAGTCCTCCCCCAATTTGTTCCCCATTTTCTGAAAACATATCTGACAACTCTATTTTACATTAATCGTTCATATAAAATCTCCACTATTCACAGTTTAGCAACCTAAAATCCTGACATCTGAAACTAGTTCCGTGACCCTTTTAACTCCGAATTACATGTTATTGCAGCAACGAAGTGTAAAAATAATAGGAAAAATGCGAACGGAAAAATAATACTTAGAAAACGTGATTGCTTTCACGGAAATATGCCTCGAAAATGTTTTGTCAAGCACAAGTTTCTCACGAGGTGAACTCGACTATGTTTGAATCCCGCCCCTCATCCCATTCACCCCGTCACTTGCCCCCCTGCGGTGGGAGACGAACGCATTGGCCGCTGGACCATTGAACACGTAAACCATGCATCAAGTGGGCGATGAGCTACGCAATTATCGTTCTGTGAAAGAACTGTTGGCAAGCCCGTTCCTAATAGGATGCATAATTTCTTTCATTTCCTTCCTTTCGTAGTAATTTCTTAACGCTCGAACCAATTCAACATTTTAATAATATTCATATGCAACAAATCTGCCAAAACACATGTAAGCATAATCGTACAAGAAAATTAAAACATTTGTTAAAACACACATTAAAACTAACCAAATCGCGTTTTTATCAGCAGAATGGCACGTGTTACATCAGGCCCTCTTGCTTCGAGAAACGAAAATGTATAAAAGAAATATTAAAACAATACATTCTGTTTAAATGAATGAATCTATACGATGATACTTGCGTATCTCATTCGGTTTCTCCAATGCGAATTTGAAAATGTGTATACCTACTATTTTCATAGAATTTTTGCCCCAGCAAAGAAATAGGAAAAACTTAAAAAACAACCAGATGCACACACAAAAGATGTAAAATAATTTTCATGCATAAATACAATCAAAATACCACATTATACGATGAAAAATAATTTCCGAAATAAAATAATTCTGCGAACTGTCAAGTGTCATGTGGCCTTGGTGCGCTTGTGCATATCCCACTCCCACCTCTTAAGGATATCCTCAATTTGCTCTAATTAATAAGCGAATGCGTTCGTACTGTGTACTTACCACATGAAACTGCTCACAAAAAAATCGAAGGAAAATTCACGTATTAGGGAACTCATATTCTACAAGATCACTAATTCAAAGCTTGTCACAAAATTCCGAGTTTACCTCCAATGATGTTTTAGAGATCACACATCACAATGTAACATTTTATCATCACACACTACTTCATTCCAACCACTAAAGTCCATAGAAGTATAATCTAATGGACATAACACCGCATTTATTTAGAAGAGACCAAAACTAACTAGAATTTCTCTCACCTGCTCTTGCTCCACAGTCAGAGCAGCAGCCATCTTGACCGTATCAGTCCTCAATAAACGCTGTGTAGCCTTCTTTTGTCATAACCGGAAGTATATCCGGTATATTCATATTTAAATATAAATTATAATAGGGATTTGGGAGTTGTCAATCATTGAATAGATAAAATGTCAATTTCGATAAATAACCTTCAGGAACGTAAAACATTATTGAAAGATGTGAGTCAAAATGAAATATTTTGGTCTACTATATATATATAAAAAAAATTTTTGTTGCAGAAAATAAACAAAGCAAATTATTTTTTCTCAATAAAAGAAACATACTATATTTAAAATAAAATTTAAAAAATGAAATTTCAGGAGTACAATAGAATGTTTGAAGACTATCAATCAAATTCTTACATTATATTTTTTAAATTCCTCATTCATTAATTCATGCAAATTCCTCATTTAAAATAAGTTATTTTTTCACCAAAACAAACCAAGATAGTTTCAAATTCTCCAACTTTCATTGTCCAAATTCATAAAACATTGAAAAAAATTATTTACATTTTGTCGAAGTACTATTTCAATATAATGAATTCATAAAGAAGGCATTCGCATCATTGATTTCTAAAGAGAGATCAGAGATTTGCACAAATAGAAATAAACATCACATACAGAAAATTGTCTTTCGTTCACTTCAATTCACCTTCATCTATTTGGCCTCAAGATTTTCACAGACAACTTATTACAAACATCCTATTATTCATTTGTATACATATATACAGAGATTGTTTGGAAACTTCAGAGCACTGTTTCCGGGAACTCATTTTTCCCATCCTCAGGCTAGACAATTTAAATCAAACAAAACATACAATATTATAAGAAAATACTACAAAGGAAAAGGAACATTACAAAGAAAAACATATTTAGCATTCAATATAGTAAAACATAGAGACTCACCAATTTAAAACAAACAAAATATCAAAATGAAACCAAAGTAATATAAATATTTGCAACAGAGTGTGCAAACACATGTCTGGCATAGCAGTTACAACATGATTAGAACCAAATGTAAACTCTCAGCTGAAGGTTGGGAAGTGTTCCAAGAAAAAAGGGGATGTTTCAAATACAATACAAGAAGTACAATATACAAATTACAAATACTAAATGGGTTAACAAATACATAAAAAGAAATATTTATATAATAAATAACAAGCTTCTCTCAATTATTTACAAACTCAGAAAATTACAATTTTGGCCAGCAACCATACATAAATATGCCCTGTTGCACATATTTTTATTACTTTGGTTTCATTGTGATAGTGTTTGTTTGTTTGAAATTGGTGAATCTCTATGTATTACCATATTGAGTGCTATATATGTTTTTCTTTGTAATGTTCCTTTTTCTTATAATATTGTATGTTTTGTTTGTTTTAAATTGTCTACCCTGAGGATGGGAAAAATGAGTTCCCCAAAACATCGCTCTGAAGTTTCTAAACAATCTCTGTATATATGTATATAAATTAATAATAGTATGTTTGTAATAAGCTGTCAGTCAAAATCTTGTGGTCAAATACATGAAGCTGAACAAATAGAAGTAACTTCAAATTAATGGTATTTATGTTGTCGTAACTTCATTTTTGCTATTTCTAAATTTATTTTACCTTTCTAACATTGCTACCTTTCAGGGGTATAAGTTATAGAAAGAATATTCAATAAGTTGTTAATAGTAGTAAATATTAGCCAATGTGTAGGGCAACTTAGTCTGTTGGAATCATTTAATGATATAAAATAAAATTTAATGCTAAATTTATCCATTCCTCACAATAAATTGTCTTGCATATTTTTTGTATGAGGTTGATTACCTTTTGTTTCAAATACTTTTAAGTTTAAGATTAATATTAATGATAATTTGTAAGAGTATTACAAGATTTGGAAGTATGGTTGCTTTAATTTATCTTCAGAAATTGTAATTTCAATCTGATTTTGACATGTTTTACCAAATTTCTAAGCAGGAAGTATCAACAAATGACTAAAAAACCTTTTCAGCTATTTTTAAAATAATATATTTTACCTGTCTTACACTTCATTTTGTCCAGAGTTAAAATTCCTAATAAACCATAAAACTTTGGATTTTCTTTTTAACCATTTATTTTGTACTAACTTACTTCAGTTTCATTTATATGATTTGTGACTAAAGTTGCCACCTGTCTTAAGTTTCTCTCCCAGAGAATTATATTATTCATTATGCTTAGAGGGGGGAGAGGTGTCACAGTTTTGTATCAAGCAGAGGATTGAAAAGTTGTTGGGATATCAATATTATTTTAAGTATATATTTATATAGAGAATTGTTTAATAACAAAACATATATTTTCAGTAATTACTAAAATTTACTAAAAATTATTACAAATTAAATTATTTAAGCACCTGATCCCTGCTCATATTACATGCAATAAATGTTAAAGTATCAACACAAAGGGTTATGAGAGATTGAAATACTATGACAATGAATTATTATTAACTGGCAAATATCTAAAACATTTGAAAACAATATTTATAATTAATTATAAAAATATTTAGAATAACCTAATATTACAATATTGTTTTTATAATTACTTACCTTTTGCAAAATAAAACAAGTTGAATTTATTGTAATAAAGAAAATATTATTTTAAGATGAAATTGAGTAATTCTCAAAGGATTATGACACTCTTGTCATTTATATTTTTCTTTAACCGTCTCTTGATTCATGGAAGTATAAATGAGGTAATCAGTTGTCCATTCATTTATTAACTTGACTGGCCCAACATTTTAAATCTTAAGAAGTTATTCTATTTATTGAACAGACTGACAAACAAAAGACAAAACTGTTACATTCAAGATTTTGAGGCTACAGGTATCATTTTCTTCTAATTAGCAAGTAGCATTACTTAAAATTTAATGTGAATAATAAAAAAATGTGAAATTAAAATGTTTGCAAAATTACTTTGCTTTTTGGATAGGAACTTTTATGTATTCATGAACACACAATATAACTAAAGGTAATGACATTTATATAATAGTTTGAAAAACTATTCCACTTCAAGATATCAGAAATCTCCCTTTTTGCTATATTTAGAAAAGTATAAGAAATAGGAATTTACAAGTCTTGCATTTAAAACAAAATCGTTTTTGAAAGCACCAGTAGTAACTTGAATGAAATTGTATCCTTTCATTTTCGTGGTTTTCCATTGTATTCTTATTTATTTTCATTAAGGTGGAAGAGAGAGATATAATATCATCAGTATTTTCTGTGAATTTCATATTAAACTTTTTTTTTATATGATATTATCTCTAATGTAGTAAAATAACCCAGAGATAATTAAAGTAAACCAGAAGCCTGGAGATTATACTTAAAACCTGAAGTCTACAGGTCAAAACTTAAAAGGTGGCAACTCTATTTGTGGCAGAGATGTACCATGTAAGGCTAGTACAAGTTTTTACAAAATGGTCATAAAATCCATATTTATACCAATATTTCTATTTCTATACTAACAGAGAAACTCACAGTATAAGATATAATTTTGACATTCAAACGCATGTTATTACTATTTCACTGCTATGTTTCTGATTAATCACTTAATGAATGATTTTTGAATCCTAAATTGGGATAGTGGACAAATTCTTCTGAGTGAAAATATTGTTCTTTGTGATTTGTTAATATACCTCTGACGAAAAGGTATAATTTTACAGACCATTTTGCTATACATCATATGCTAAAAGAATATCTGTTTATGATGTAAATACAGCTTCATCATCTGCAAATAGCACTAATTGAAGAGTTTAGGTGCAAAACATGATAAACCATATGGAAACACTTTCAATGAATGAGCGGTGGTGTACCTGGGGCAGGTGTTTCAAGAGACCTCAACCACACACACTTAGCCATTCTTAGAAGCCAATGACATATTCACAAATACAGATTTTACTAATTTTCTAGAAAAACAAAAGCCATTAAGTATTTCATTGGTATATATTATGAATAACTATAAATCAACAAATAAAAATAAATTTAAAATTCAGAAGAAAAAAAATTCTTTGTAAGGAATCATCAAGTCGTAGGCTTCCGCGACCAGAGTCATGTACATGATCTTGGCTGTCCAGGTGACGCCGCGTCGAAGGCTGTGTTGCCGACGTTTCGACCATCTTATCGTGGTCTTCCTTAGGGCTGAGGAGCCCACGGGGAGAGGAGGCCCAAGGAGAGAGCCCTGAGGAAGACCACAACAAGATGGTCGAAACGTCGGCAACACAGCCTTCGACGCGGCGTCACCTGGACAGCCAAGATCATGTAAAAGGAATCATCAAGTAGCCTGTACTCTATACCTACAGCTTTTCCCTCATCCACCCACACAGAAAAATTGTAAACTAAATAATGTTGTAGAGATACAGTGGTGAATTCAAGTCGTGCAACATAATTAGATATGTAAGGTTATTAGATTTGTCAGCAGAACATACAAGATTTTGACCATTTGGTCTTTTCCTTTTAAATTATGTAGTATTTTCTTAATCTTTCCAAGGTGTACCTGGTCTTCGCAGTTTTCTAGGCTGGCCTGGGTCTTTTCTTCCTCTTGGCTTCTAATGTACTTTTCTTGGGAAATTATCTTTCTTCATTCTTTTCATATGTCCTTACCACTTCCTTTGGCTTTTCCTAATTTTTAACAATTTTTGTTTAATTTCATTTTTTCTCAAATATTTTCATTTCTTAATTTCTGTCTCCTAGACATTTTCAAAATTGGCCTGAAATATCTCATTTGGGCAGCTTTGATTCTTTTGTGGTCTAATTTAACATTCAACTTTTTCAACGATATAATAAGGTGGATTTTGCAACAATATTGCATAGTCTTATCTTTGCTTCCATATTTATATTTTGGAAGTTTCTTTTAATTCATTCATATATTTTATTGTATTTTGTTAATTTCAATTAATTAATTATTAGTGACATTTTTCCCCAAATATGAAAGGGTAGCAACTTGTTCTATTATTTTATTTTTAATGACTATTTTTGTTTTGATATATTCTTTACCTACTGATCTCAGCAGCTTTGATTTTGTGAGTGATATTTTCATTTTATATTCTTTTGTGTCTTATAATAATAATAATAATATAATATATTTGTCACATAAATGCAGCATAAGCCATGTATGACAAGTCAGAACATTATATAATCATACAATGTACAATGCAAATATTTCAAATATTAAATACAATACAGGTATAAAAATTGAATTCTATTTTCATGCTAAATACAAATTAATTTTATAAATAGTAGGGTAAAGCTAAAGTTGAAAAGCAAAAATAAAAAGGAGAAAAAATTTTCTTCATGAGATGGATGCTTGGGCTGGATCTATCCTTTTATATCCATCAATCAGCTGGGGGGGGGGCTTCAAGTCATGCAGCAGAATATGCAACAAAAAAAAATATTTTTTTTTAGTACTAGTTTATATTGATGTTGATATGTGTTTATGGTGTAGGTATTCCTTTGTACTGTAGAATGTATGGTTTAACAGGAAAGCTTTCAGTTTATTTTTGAATGTGTGTATTGAGTTTAAGCTTTTAAATTCACTAGGGAGTTTGTTATATAGTGTGATGCCTTCAAAAAGGGTACTTTTTTGAAAGAGTGAAGTTTCACAGTGTGGGACATGCAGATTCCTGTTTTGTCTAGTATTATAGTTATGAACATCAGTATTTAGAGTAACAGAGTCCTTGTTTTCCATAAGCGTCTTCTTTGTGAAGATTAATATTTCAAATATGTATATGCATGGGAGTGGTAGGATTTGTAATTTCTTGAAAAGTGGTTTGCAGGACTCATGTTTGTGAGTGTTTGTCATTGTTCTCAGTATTCTTTTTTGGATGATAAAAGTGTGAATACTTTCTGGGGAGTTTCCCCAGAATATGATTCCGTATTTTAGATGCGAGTGGACATTTGCAAAATACACTGTTCGTAGTGTATCCAAGTTTGAATTTGACTTAAGGATGAAGATGGCATAGCATGACTTGGTAAGCTTGTTGTTTAGATCTGTGATGAGGGAGTTCCATTTTAAATTGTCTTGAATTGTCAATCCAAGGAAAGTTGTTCTTTGGGCTATTTTTACAGGCATGTGTTTTATCATCAATTGTGTTTGAGGCTTTTCTTTAGAGTGGATTCCGAAAGTTTAGGGAGACAGTTTTACTGGCGTTTATGATGAGTTTATTTTCCTGGAACCATTTTACTAGTGCTTCTAGAACTGTTTGTGCTTCTTTCTGTAGAGTTTGTTGGGTATTTGCTTTAATAATAATGTTAGTGTCATCTGCAAATAGGACCATTTTGCTCTTTTGTAGAGTCAGGGGCATGTCGTTGATGTACAAGAGAAATAGTATAAGGGCCTAGGATTGATCCTTGTGGGACTCCATAATTTATCATTCTAGGTTGGGAAAAATTTTTTTAATTTATAAGGTGCTCTTTGTAAATTGCTTTCACATGTTGCTAGTATTAGTTGGTTATTGGCAATAGTATTGTCTTTATTTGCTGGGCATGTTTTAAAATGATATCTACTTTTATTTCCTTCTTCAATGTTTTGATCATGTTGTTCATATATAAATTAAATAGTGATTGGGATAGTATGCATCCTTGTCCTGGTCCTACATTTGTAGTAATTTCTTCTGAAATGTTTCCATCCATATTTTCTACTTTAATTTTTAAGTGTTTATATAAAATCATTGGCTCTATTAGGTCATCTTCCATTTCTTCTCCTTTTAGTGTTTTCCATAACAGATTTCAACTTACCTTGTCATATGTGTTCCCATCACCTTTTAATTGTCTGATCTAGCATAAATATTGCTACGTTAGTTTTTCTCCCTAGATTGCAACACCTTCCAGACAGCCAAGAGTCAAATAAAAAAAAACAACTTTTTTTAATCTTAATACATTGCAAACTGCTTACAATTTGTATTTTGAACTTCAGAAAATATTTGTTTTATTTTAGTCCGCTTGCAACAAATAGTTTCACATTAGATACTAATAGAAGCGGTTCTTGGAAAGACACCTAATAATTGCCTTTAATAATGCTTAGTTTAGTTGCTTTTTATCATTATATAAATTATTAATATACTATAATATATAAAAGAAACTAATACTAAAACAGTTCCAATATAGAATGATATAAATCTAGGTTCACCAGTGGGAGTCCATGTTTCTAATGTGAATAGGCCTATCTTCACCCTTTACTTACACGCACTTCACTACCACACATATCAATAGACCAGTTGGGGAACTTAAGAGCTTGTCCTAGCTGGGGCAATGCCATTCTGGTGGGAGATATCTGGTTGACGAAAACCCCGCAAGCTGATGAGGTAGGCGATGCCGGACCTTGGCATCCAGCAGAGCAAGATCACCACCACCTCCCAAGGAAAAAGAAACATGCACTACACTTTATGAGACTTATGACCTTTGCAGTTGATGTGCCCAGAATCACTAACAATCAATCAATCAACCACTGCCTGACATGATAAAACATGCACTACACTTACAGGATTAATGAGGTCTTAGGTCTTGACATGCCCAGAAATACTAATTGATCAGTCATTCTAATTTTGAGTATCAAGTAATTTTGAAATTAGTTTTGGTTATTCTAAGTTTGAATAAGCAATAAACAATTACCAAATGTATAATCAATAATAGAATTTGTTGAAAAAGTATGTTCAAAATGATTTGCTATTGATTCTGCCTTTTCAAAACCTCAATAGACTTCAGCAAAACTTATTTTTACTACTGGAACATCAGATCTTTCTCTACATAATCTTTCTTGTTGAACCATACATTCTAAACTACAAATGTATACATCATAAACTCATTCATCTTCACTGATATAAACTTCTAGTCCATTTGTATACTATAAAAGCTTTTTATATTTGTAGATCCATAGCTCAATCTTGCAGTGGTGATAATAGAAGGGATCTCTCTGGTATGAAGCCATGTTGACGTGGGGAAATGCATCCCGTTCTCAAAGTAAAGTTGAATATCTCATCCAGCAGAATACCCTGAAGATCCTTGCATTTGGACCTGAACAAGTTAAGTGCCTTCAGTTACTGGGATCCAGCTGGCTACCTTTTGTAAAAATGGGTAGAATGTTGGCTGTTTTCCAGTCTGACGGCAACACTGGTGTTAAGGAAATCCGGGAGATGTTATTTGGATCTGGAGCAAGCACTTCGGCACTCTATTTTAGTGCAAGGGGTAATACCATCTGAGCCAGCCAAGAAGTTGGTATCTAGTGAAACAAGGATGTTGTGGATGTCAGAAATTTGTAGGCCAGTGTCTTCCAATGGTTCTCAGGTGAGGATGTATGTGGGACAGGGTTGTTTAATTGTAATGTGTAGAATTTTTGAAAACTGTCTGCAAAGACCTCAACGTCTTTTGGATCTACAGCAATTTTCCTCCCCCTTCCACAGAGTATGGGGAATAGTGTCTTTATAAGATATATATCTGGAAAGTATTGTATGAGTATAGACACTTACTTGCCTCTGACCTCAGCAATATTGTGTTCATTTAATAGTACAAATACTGTTCTTTAAAATTAGATATTTTTTGCCATATATATTTTGTTAAATATAAGAATAACAAATAAAATTACAGCATAATCAATTAATAAAACATTTATTTCACTTCAATTACAAAAATACTGTACAACAGGTTGATTTGTGTGCTCTTGCATGAAACAAAGTACTCGTACTATTTATGAAATAATGAGTCAACATGAATTATACTTTGTCTCCAGCAAAAACCTGTCAAAATGATTAACAGCTTTTTCAAATAAAACATAAATTGATTTCTCAACAGAAAAAAACAAAACTACCTCTCTTCTTACACATACCAATACCAACTAGCACCGTTTGTACATACAATTTCTGTAGTTACATTAAATCAGTTTAATAAGATTCAAGACTTTCAAAAAATGAGATCAAATCCTTTGAATTTTCTATATCTTAAAAAATAATTGAAACTGCCATAAATATCTTGAAGTTTACAATTACTCCTGAATTCTTCAGTTTCTCTATTAATGGGAAAAGCATTTTTGTTATTTTGAAAACATCAAATATTTTAATAAATTAATACCAAATAAATGATAATTTCCAAGGGCCAGATCTACATACCAACACAGTCTAACTATTGCCTATTTCTTCTGTATCATGTAAACCCCAAATATAAGGTCATGGGAACAACCACCTTTCAAATAACTTCAGCACCAAATACTGTGCGAAGTTTTGTTTTTTATAAACAAATGCATGAAAGCCCATTCTTATCACTACTGATGAATACTATAATTGTTATAAATCACTCTTTAATTATTTTGACATCTTTCATGTTCTTCAGTTTATGATTGCAGATATTTTTTTCCTTCCAATTTTTTTTTACTAATACAAGAAATCTTTAAAAAATCAACCAGTTTTAAAAATTATTTTGATGTTCCCATAATAAAGATGACTAGTGACCACTTTCTATAATATAATTTCTGCATTTATATATTTGAGCATGTGACAAAGAAATATAAAAGCATTCCAATGCATAACATAGAAATAGTTGGTAGCACAAACAATTTATATTAAAAAATAAGTCAATGTTCATTTTTGCTAATATATCAAATCCTCCACG